>SMGT01006396.1:296427-325182 GCA_004794575.1 Lanistes nyassanus
GAGCATGATGCTAGAGCTGGAAGTTGACCATGATGTTAGAGCTGGAAGTAGAGCATGATGCTAGAGCTGGAAGTAGAGCATGATGTTAGAGCTGGAATGGAATGGCAGTAGACAAACAGGCAGGCCTATATTGTACTAGACCGGACTTCTTGACTAGACAAAAAAAAAATAAAATCCCATTTCATCCCAGAATATTAATGGACTTTAGGTCTTTTTTACTGCTAATAATAATATAGCTTTGACAAAGTGAAAGCAGTTAGGAATGTGAAGGGACCTTCAGTGTTAAGACAAGGGGATATAAGATTAAGAGCTCAGGCTTGCATTAAGATATACGTGTAATGATGTAGTGGTTGTAAAACTAGTACCAGGTTAAACAGTACACAGTGCCAGCCAGTGCAGGGAGTTGGTGATTTTCTTTCTGTAGCTCAAAAAGCAAAGCTAATTGCTTAAAGCCATTAACTTCTGGCTTTACTTTTTTTCCACTGGAGCCGTTTTCATGGATGTTGCATGTTGGTTAAGTCTAAACCGATCTTGAACACGTGACAAACCATTGGTTAGAGATCTTTGTTGGAATTAATAGATGTCTATGGGAGTTAACCGATTGCCTCTAACCACCGTTAAATTTAACAGTGGTGTCTACTGACAGTACAATAACCGACTGTGAGACATGAGTTCATGCTCAACAGCGTAGGATGTTAAGAAGGGAGAGGCAGCACATTTCACAAGGCAGCAGGAGTGTATGAAACAGCTTATTAACTGTAGCACCTAGTTTTAAATGCTCAGAAAATACACAAATATGTATTGGATAAGTCATAATTGTAATTAGATATATATAAAATAAAATAAATAAAAAGTATAAAATAAACAAAATGAATAAAAAGTATAAAATTAATGAAAATAATAACTAAAATAACAGTGGATAATGTATAAGCTCTATGCACTTATGAAATAAACACTACAAAACATACTAGGAAAATGCAGAACTCACTCTTTCTCTTTCTCTCTCTCTCCCTCTCTCTCTCTCACACACACACATATTCACTGATAATACCTCTGAAGAAGACAACAGCAAATTACACCCACAATGTCCATTGTATGAATACTAAATTGTTGGGTCAATCTACAGTGTATGGTTTTTTGGTGTGCATAAAGTTTGCCTTTCTTGCTTTTGTGTCACTCAGTTTTTTTTAATATGGGAAGTAAACAGTGTGGCTCGGAACGCAAGCATAGTGAGGGGCTGTCTTGAACTGGCTGAAGTATCCTCCAAAAATACCCGAAGGTTAGCTGATAGAGATCGTTAGCCCTCATGAATTAGCACTCAGCCAACAGTTGAATGCTAACCGTTGGTTCCTTAACACTGGTTAAGTTTAGTGTCAGTTAAATAATTGGTGTTCATAAATACGGCTCCAGGCTGTCACAGGGTGAGAAATGATGGATGTGCTATGCCTTTTACATAAGTGCAGTATGACTGTGAGTAAGGATTGGGGTAGGGAAGTGTGGGCATGAGTATCTCCTATAAATAGTGCACGTGGCCAGTTTATCCTTCATAAGCCATAGGATTTTTTTTTTTGGTTAGGAGAGGGGATGCCAGTGTCCCATAAAACCAATTTTATTTTTGTAGGATTTTGTTCATTTGTAATAAAGTGTGTTACTGTTAGTGAGGGTGTGTGTGCATGCATATGCCTACTTAGTTGTAATGTGAGAGTAGAAAGATGAAAGTGCTGTTCAGCATCTTGTATGTCACTGGATGGCACTCCTCTGGTTTTGTCTTCTTCTTTCCTGTTATGTTATAATAGTCTTTTAAACAATTGGAAGTTTTCATGCTTGCAACACTAGCAGACACAAAACCTTGCACTTTTGTTTATAGTTTTACACAGTCATTTTCAAATCAGTTTTCTGCCTGGAACTTGAATGGCTGGACATACTAGTATAGTATTGGAGATCCTTGCACAGTGGACAGTTTTGCAGAAACAAATGTCTTGTTGCCATTTCTTTGTCTATGTGTGCATTTAGACGTGTGTGTGTGTGTGTGCACATGCGCGTGCGAGAGAGAGAAATGGTCTTGCCAAGTCATTTCAGCTAAATTCTTTCTTTCCTCCAGCCTTCGTGTAAAATTGAAACCTCCCACCCCTCTACCCCTACAGACAGCTGTTCTTTGTTGTACTTCACCAAGTTGTTTTGTCTAGAAGTGCTTTTGTCTTTGAGTAGGCATAAAAAAAGAAAGGCAACTCTGCTTCCTAGCTTGTGATGGTGCATAGAGGGGTAGGTCAAACTGTGTTGGGATGATTTATGCTTTGTGAGTTCTCACTGCTGTCAGCATTACTGTAGATGACGAACCTTCAGCCCCAGCTTGTGCCTCATAGGCTGGTGTGCCAGGTGTAACATGCAAGCAGCTAAAAAAGAAATACTGAAATACCTAGGACTGAGTTGCATGTGCATTTGTATCACGTGCAACTTGTCCATACATAAAGTTTCGGGTGAAATATGTTGGGTGGGAACTGGGCTTCTCACCACTCTTAAGACCGGAAGACAGAATGCTCCTACAAACCAGGCCAGAACCTTTCCACATTTGGTTTTATCATTAGAAAGGGAGACAAAATGTTAGAAAAAAGATTGGGCAATTTCACATGCCCCCCCCCCCCCACAACCCCACAACACACACACACACACACACATACATAATGAAGTGGAGAAAAAATTATGGCATTCAAGATTGGAACCAGGTGAAAATCTGAATTAATTTTGAATCTGTCCTTTTGCAGTCTTCATGAAGAGATAAAAGACTTTTTCCACTACATGTCTCCACAACCAGAGGAGGCAAGCATGCGCCATGAGGTGGTCAGTCGCATTGAAACAGTCATCAAAGAACTATGGCCTGAAGCCAAAGTATGTATTCCTGCCTACTTCCCAGTCCATCCAGATCTTTAGATTAATCAGTTTACTGTAGGTGCTGTGTGCATGTGCTTATTTTATAAAACAAAATTTTTTTTTTAAAGATTGGCAGTGGTAGTTGAGTTGTGTGTACAGATACTTTGGATGAGAATGCATGGTGTGTGTATGTATGCAATATATAAAAACAAAATTATGAAATAATAATAAAAGGGTTCTTCTAGAGCACTATTCCCCCAAAGGGTTCAGTGCGCTTTACAGAAACAATGAAGACAGCCACAGTATCAAATACATGTTGTATATCCAGACACCACATGCAACCAAATAAAGACACCCCAGGAAAGCAGCCACCAACCAGGCTCACACATTCACAATCTCTCTCTCGCGCGCGCATACTACCACCTTTCTCTCTCTCTCTCTCTCTCATAGCGCAGTGGTACCAACAAGCACGGTACAATCAATGAAAAGTGAGGTGAAAGAGATGGGTTTTGAGCTGTGTTTTGAATGAACCAAGAGAAGGAGCCCTGTAGAATGCAAGATTTTATTAAAAAAATTGAAGTTCCTGGAAATTTTAGGGAGATTTAAATGAAAAATGGCACCAACTGTGCCTGGCCCTCTGAATCACTTGTTCTGTTTTGACTTACAATTCTGAATGCTTCTTGCCAATTACAATTTGGAGAATAGAATTGTTTTCACTTTCTCATTCTGTCCTTCAGCTTGGATATTTAGTTATTATTTGTACTCACATTTTCAGGTTGAAATTTTTGGCAGCTTTAGAACTGATCTGTATCTTCCTACAAGGTAAATATAAATTGTTTCCATTTCTGTTACACTGTTAGGTCCCCTTATTTGCCTGCAGTGTGTCTGGAGGGGTGGGGGTGGGGGCAAGAAGCACCCTGTATATTTAAAATAGAACAGCCACATGATGAAAAAAAATGGAGACAAACTGTTACTGCATTGATATTGCTTGGGGGTCAGTTCCTAGCTTTGCTTTTTATTTCCAGAAGCTGTTCAGACAAATGCATCATTTTGCAGATTTTGAATTCGGATGCATTGTACATTCAGTGCCTTGACAGAAACGCTTAAAAACACTCAATAACAAATAAGGCATGAACTGATTGCTTGGCACATGCACTTTTTCACGTGACAAACAACACTTGACATTTCCTTTGTTTTCAGTGACATTGACCTTGTAGTGTTCGGGCAGTGGAAAAATTTGCCGCTCTGGACACTGCAGGAGGCCCTGCTGAAGAAGAAGATTGTAGATAGTGACAAAATAAAGGTTCTAGACAAAGCTTCAGTAAGTATAAGCTTTTATAGTAAGTATAAGATTGTGGATAGTGACTAAATAAAACTGTTAGATGAATTTTCAGTGAGTGCAAGTTAGGCTACAAGGTTTTAGCTTTGGTTTTTGTTTTAAAAAGAAGCAAGGATGCCAGCAAGTAATTAAAAGTTTGCTAAAGTTTGGGACTGGAATGGAGATGTGCCACCAACTACCAAATCAAAGTTTTTCCCTGTTTGCGATACTTTTTTTCATAACATGGATGTGCATCTATATATGCATATGCACACATGGGCATGCATGCCTGTTTGCACACATGCACACACATACAAACAGATAATTGCCTATTAGTAAATGGATACTTTGGGGAAGAGGATTCATTACTTATTAGCTGTATGTTTTCTAATGGTGTCATTGTGCGTAGGTTCCTATCGTAAAGATGACAGATGCAGAAACAGAGGTTAAAGTTGACATCAGTTTCAACATGGATCACAACAATGCCAACGGGGTGGAGAGTGCACGACTTATCCAGGTACAACCACCGTTCAGTGTTTTATTTGTTCGCATTTATATGGGCTTAGGAAAGTTGAAGAGAAAGATAACCAACAAGCACTTTAATGAAAGGTCCATACTGACTGCTGTAAAGCAGTATGTTCACTGCATATATGTACCTAACTCGTGTTCGTAAGGCATGCTGTGGAAGGTCTCATCAAACTGTCGTGTGCCAAGGTGAGACAACTGTTGGCTGTGCAGCTGCTTTTGGGTATTGTGGTAGGCATTGATTCAGCAAGAGCAAAATAAACACATTTGTCTTTAGCAGTTGAGTTTGTTCCCACTTGGGTAGACACCTTGCTCAATAGATTGATCACTGTTAATAATTGAAAAAGCCTTCAGTGTACCTCCTGAGGTGAATGGTAGAGGTGAATGAGAAGGTGTGTTTGGGGTGGGGGGGCAGGGGCAGCAAGCAGATTTCACTGCAGGGCATGAATTTAAATGGCCATCAGTGAAAACTTGGAATGTCATTTGTGCATCAAGCTACAAAGTATCTTTAAAAAAATCTTTGTGTAATCAATAAGGATTTGATATTACTTTTTAGCTTAGAAACTGCATTTTGTAATAACTCAATTTTAGTTGAACTAAAACCAAGTTATTACAAAATGCGGTTTTGGCTCTGTTCAGGTTACCTTAGATAAGAGGTCCCTGGTACATTAGCATGTATATCTGCTGCAGCAGACATTTCATCAGCTGTATCTAAACTTGATTATCTAGAACTTGTAGCAGTTTCTTATGTTCTTATTGATGTATGCTATGGCAGAAATTTCTGCAAGACTACCCAAACTTAAAGTACCTGGTGCTGGTCTTGAAGCAGTTCCTTCTGCAGCGCGACATGAATGAGGTATTCACTGGTGGCATCAGCTCCTACAGCCTGACCTTACTGGCTATCAACTTTCTCCAGGTATGCCTGTCACCATGTTCCGTTCTCTTTCCAAGCCTCTTTTGCCAGATTTCTCCATTTTAAATGCCGGAGATGTACATGCACGCACACACACATGCACACACACATGCGCACACACACGTTCAGTTGAAAGCTTAACCGGATGAATCACAACTTAGTTTGTCAAAGCTGAGGGTGAAAAAGACATTAAACTGTCAACCTGTACACTTAGACTTTTAACTTTTAGTAGGTGAAGGAGAATTAAGAAATCAGATTTTTCTAAGAAGTGCACAGGGAGAAAAATGAATGTGCATAATATGCTGTATTTTATTTTTAGTTTACCTTTGGGGTCAGTTTGTGGTCGGCATGGAGCCTGTACTGAGGTAACAAGGGTGTGAATTTTGTGCATGTTGCCCAAGAAATTTTGCAGAAAATGCTGATCATCACATGTCATGTTCACTGTTATTCTTTATCACACCTGGTCTCCAAGGGTTTTTTCAATCATTACCAGGTGGATGTTAGGAAGGAGGAAGAGCAGATTGACCTGAGTAGCAGATTCCACCTCAGTGTGATTTCCAAATGTCCTCAGAATCTCAGATTGTCACAAACAAGTCTGACTTGCCATGATGTGGGCATGCAGTTTCCACTGCTCTGTTGAA
The DNA here is from genome assembly GCA_004794575.1 of Lanistes nyassanus. NCBI lineage: Eukaryota > Metazoa > Mollusca > Gastropoda > Architaenioglossa > Ampullariidae > Lanistes > Lanistes nyassanus. The sequence goes on from SMGT01006396.1 coordinate 302,693, forward strand.
TCTCCCAAAACATATTTCAGCCTAAAGTGTCTTCAGTACTGGGTTAAGATTTTAAAGGTGCCCACACCCCTGGGCATACCTAGGGGGTGTCGTCATTTTATTCTGTGCGAGGGTTTTAGCACTCCCTCTTCGTCTTATGGGGCCCTGGATAGCTCAGTTGGTAGAGCTGCGGACTAGCTGGTGGAAGGTTGCTGGTTTGAATGCTGGTTTGGCCAAGGATTATTTTCTAGAGTTATACATTTGCAGACTCCATTCCACCATCTCCCTGCACATTAAAATGCCTATCCACACTATCCATCTTACTGTGTGCAGGAATATCATCTCGTATCCTTTTAAAATGACACTTTGTTCATTTTTGCAGCTTCACCCTCGACTTGATGCTGCTACACCTCACGCTAACTTGGGTGTGTTGCTTATAGAGTTCTTTGAACTTTATGGTCGCAACTTCAACTACATGCGTACTGGCATTCGTATTAAGGACGGTGGTGCATATGTTCCAAAGGAAGAGATAACTAAGGAAATGGAAAATGGCCACAGACCTTCCCTACTGTGCATTGAAGATCCTCTCAACCCAGGTTAGTTATACTGTAATCTTAAACTTTACTTGCATTTTAGAGTAAAGATAGTTAATAAAGATGTTTTGCCTTTCCTGCATATTTCCTTATTCAAAGCATCTAGAGGCAAAAGTTAATAGCCAAGGTATTGTCCCTTTCCTCTCCAGTGGGGGAAAAACCCACTTAGGAATGTGTTAATCATAAATTGCAGCCATATATAGCCTGTTCATATCTGCTCCCATTTTATCCATAAGAAGACATCAAGTAGGAGTTGCTTTGGTCAACTTATGCCTGTTTGAATAATTTTGACAGTTTTATAGCCCACTCTGCGTATTTGATTTTTTAAAAAGCTGACTGTTTTGTTTGTACAGGAAATGATATTGGTCGCAGTTCCTACGGTGCCATGCATGTCAAACAGGCCTTTGAGTATGCCTACCTAATGCTGAGTCAAGCTATGGCCCCATATAATGCCCACCTGTTGAAGGGAAACCAGAGGTAGGTGTCCAAACCTTCGCAAGCTGTCTTAAAGTTGTAGTCGGGAATTATCTTTGTCAATGCATTATCAGAAACGGATTTATCAGAATCTGTTTGAAAGCTGCTTGATGTCAGGTGTGCTAGATGTGTTGCTGCTAGAATTGTCATACTGTCTGTAATTAACCCAAGATTATACAGCTGAGGTACCTTTGATGGCTCCAGTAAAAATTAAACTGCATTATGCGCCTTGTCTTGCAGCATTCTAGGTAGGATTGTGCGTGTGACTGATGAGGTGGTCCAGTATCGAGAGTGGGTGAAGGGGAAATTTCCAGTCTCCCCATCACATACCTTTGTCTCTATTTCCTCTTCCAACTCCAACAGCAGTTCCAGTACTGTGGAATCGCAAGTGTCGCAGTAAGTTACAGGAATGAGAAGATAGCTGCTCAAGCATGGTTGTAGATTGGTGTAAAGTGTTTTTACAGTGAATGAAAAAATGAAGAGCTTATCATTATTTAATGCTAACTAGGAATATTTGGGATTCCTCTTTGGGGTTTGGGCTAGGGGGAAGAATAATGGACACATGCATGAAAATTAAATGAGAGCTAAGTACTTCTAGCGGTTTCTGCTAGTTTGAGATCGTCAAACTGCAAATTAACGTATTTAGCTTGTGTAGAGTGCAGTCTGAAAAAAATACCTGCTTTGCTGTTAAAGTACTTCAAACAACCGCAAGGCCACCATGTCTGCATCGGATTCAAGTCTTGCTGCACCACATAAAGCAGTTCCCCATGGAGCCAGCAGTCGTAGCAGCAGTGCTGATGCTTATTCTAGCTGCAACCAAGTGGGCATAGATGTGGTAATGGAAGATGGCTCGGCACCGCTGGCTGACAGTGAAAACTCAGACTCTGGTGGCAACAGCTCTGGCTACAAGTCTTCAGCTTCCAGCTCTGCCTCACCTCAAGCTAGCGACAGTGATTCGGTATGATTCCCTCCCCTCCCCTCCTTTCCTTTGATTGTTGTCTGGTCACCAAGATGGTGAGACTCATAGCTAGTGGATTGAGATTCCATCGCATGGCTGTATGTGGCATTGGGGAACAGGCTGGCTGCTTGCTGTGTAAAGCCTTAGTTTGCTGACATGGCATCAAACACAAAGCAAACCGCAAACAAAAAGCAGCAAGAAGGCTCTGTCCTTGTATTGAGATCATTCCTCTGCACTTGAAGATGTTGAATTTTTTTGTGTGTGGGTAGTTTCTTCCTCACAGATTTTGTTGCACTTGCAGGATTCTGAGAGCATGGCAAATGCCATAGGCCATTCCAGTCATCACCATCACCCGACACGAGGTCATGCCATGAGCAGCAAAGTCCAGAACCAGGCCTCGCATCCAGCTGTGGCTTCTGTGGGCACGATGATTCGAAGCCGTGAAGTCCACAAGACTCCCTCGCAGAGAACGGGAGCTGGTCAACCACGGTCACGAGATGCCAGCAACTCCAGTGTTGGGTCAAACCGCTCCTACAGCTACAGCAGTGCTGGCAGTCGCCCCAGTGCTTCATTTCCTGCTCTTGGCTCAGGTGGCTTGTCCCATCACAGCACACACACTCACCCTCATCATCACCAGCAGCAGCAACAACAGCAGCAGCAACAGCAACCATCCCTTGGCGTATCTGTAGATCACTATAGCGGCACCCGAGAGGTCCGACATTCCACTACCTACAACGCTGGTGCTGGTAACCACACGAAAAACTACCACCAGGGACAACTGCAATCCAAGGTGTATCATTCAAATGAAAGAAAGAAGCGCAGTGGTGGGGGAAGTGGTAAAAGTACCGTAAATAACTCGCTCGGTGCTGGTGCCCATGTTGGCCACAACCGCCCACATCCCCATCGTAGGGACAGTTCGCAAAACAGCACTGGCCATAGGTGATGATTGAAATCTGGGGAGGGGGGATAGAGACCTTGAATCGACCAGTTTCCTTTAATCCTCACCTGTCTGACCCTCCTGTGCAGGCTTTACTTGGACATTTGACTTGTGTAGGCCATTATTGGATCATTGGTGTACATGTAGACTGGACGGAACGTATATATGCACATGAACATTTTGCTGTTTGCATAGGAGGGGTGCCTACTCACATTCATCTAGTCGATGCTTAGGCTGCTGAATTGTGTGTCTGCGGCTGGATATGATCATGAAATGCACCCCACCCCCACCCTTTCCTTGTGATAGCTGAAGTGTGAAAGGACAAGACATCACTCTCAGATGTGTTTAAGGTAATATGCACACTTATGTCGAGGTTGTTTTATAGAGTTATTTGTTTTTTGCTCTTTTTTTTGTGTTTTGTTTCTGGTTTTATTTTGGGTTGGATTTTTTTTTTTGGTGGGGGGGGGGGGAAAGGGCCCCTTGTCTGATATGCACTTTTAGAAGAAATGTGAATAGGTATTGAAAGTTTTGAAAATCATTTTAAATTGGCAAGGTGAGCATCTGTTCATCATCTTATTGAAGATTTTCAAGTGTAATTTACACATGGGGCTTGCTTGCACATGTTGTCTGTTCAGTCTAAACATAGCTTTGTCCAGGGGATAGCATGGCCTTCACTCTCTTGCATGGAGTAGACGTTGCATTTAATCCGTTCATGAATTTTCCCTCGGTCCCCACCTTGTTTTGGGCTACTCCAGTGTGCCTTGTGCTTGTGCAGCAGGTGTGTTAATGATACGGTCAGATTATTGACTCGTCGCTACTCTCCTGAAAATGATCTGGCCATTGGGGCGGCAAGAAGCAGAGAAGTGGGCTCATGAGTTCTCTCCTTTCGACCACCATTTACGCAACCGTGTGTCGGCACAACAGTAGCAAATCAACTTGTATGGCAACTGAGATTGGATTTGATAAAACGCCAGCCTGAAGCTGATGCACCCAGTTTCCAGCTGTGGACTTGTGCAGATACTACCCTAAGATTGGGTGGGGGAGGGGGAGAGAGAGACATCTTTGTTCATCAACTTGTGATATTGTTGCAATGGAGATGAGTGATGTATTTGTCTGCTTAATTGTTATGGGATGATGTTCTGTAAATAATGGTAGAGGTCAGCATCTGACTGTGCACCCTGTCGTCTGTTGTGAGGTGGAGCTTCTCGCAATCAAGATGTTCTTTTATTATCTAGTAATCTAATCAAAGCATATATATAGGGGATGTGTTGGCTGTTTGATTATTCAGATTTTATATTTTCCTTTAAGTAGTAGCAATGATGATGTCAGAAGATAATTTTGTTTGTAAAATTGAACCAAGCTAGATAGCTGTAAATGAACCTTTACTCAAAGTGCACATGCACACTTTTGTATGCATCCTCCAACATCTAAACAATTTGAGGGATGCATTTGTATGGTTCTTGCTGAAATAGAAAAAAAAATTCTAGGTTTCACCCTCATAAAAATTTGGAAAAAAAAAAGCAAAATGCAAATTTGCACTTTGTATATATGTTTATAAATGGTGATGTGTTCTAACAGTGATTTTCTCATGTAAGGCTAATGCACATGCTTCTTCGTGTACCTATGCATGCATGCTCTCAAACAAACACCTGTATGCACATACGCAACAAAGAGTCGAAAGACTTAAGGGAGAATCTAAATGTACAGAAGAAAAGTTGTGGGTGCGAGGGTCAGCAAGAATAACCAGTGTGTCCTCAGAACTGTTTTGTTATTTTCATCAGCATTTGTTGGGGAGAGTGTTTAATCATTTGTGCCAACACATCTATACAGATAAACATTTTGCCTGTGGTAGAGTTCTTTGTACCTGTTAGTGTTAATCTGCCCACTGCTGTCATGTAAGTCTTATTTTGTTTTAAGCCTTTGTGGTTTAAGTACTTTGCATAGCATTCTTAGCAGATGAAATTGCAGACACCTCTTTTCCTGCAGGAGCTTTACACTATAGAAATGATGATGTTTTGGTCTAAGTTCATATGAAAAACGGCAACAGACAAAATGTTTTCCACTCTTCACATATTGACAGTAATAACTAGTACGGAAAGTGTTTATCTCCTTTGAAATCAGAATGAGCAAAAGTCTTTTCTATTAATCCTGTGACTGTCGTATCTACACACCAACAGAGAAGAGTGTACATGTGCATGTAATAAGTGCTAGAGGCAGTTGCAGTATGGGAAAGTGCCACTGAGTATAGGTGTGCAACAATGTGCAGTTGAGGGTTGCAGGATGTGAGAGAGAGGATTAGCGTGATGCAGAGGAGTGATTGGCCATCAATACTTAAGACTCCTCACCCTCATTCCTCTTTAGGGTTTTTTTCAGTAGATACAGTAGTATTAGATGTACTTCATTGGGTATCACTCTGATCAGATCCTTTTGAAATTGTCAGCATCTGTCTAGATAATGTCATGGCTGCATTGATTTTTGTTAACTTTAGAAAGGTCATTTGGTCAACAGTCGGTTTTGTTTTAAAGGCCTTGTACATGAAACTGTGTGCCAAGATCTGAAATGATTTTGTGCTGTGGAGAAGTATGTGTGTGGGGGATGAAGAACGCTTAATGCTGAAGTTTGATTTCCGTACTGCTGTGCAACTGTGTTCTCAGTGTTGCACATAGTTCTGCTATTGTATGACTGGCTACTCTTTTATTTTTTTTAAGCATGTCTTTTAATATTATAACTGGCTTAAGTTGCATTCAAGGGGACCCAGTTTAAGAAAGTTTACATTCTGTAAAGGTTTGCAATATGTACTTAAAATAGCATTAATTTGGTTTTGAGTAGAAGTGGTGCACCCCTCATTTTAAACCGTAGAAGTAAATTGTTCTTAAGTCTTATTCTGTTGAAAAATTCGGGGTTAGGGATGCAAGCATTATGGTTTTATTAGGACGTCCGCATTTTTCTTTTCAGGCCAGCACCTCTGTGGCCTTGCATTCTAACCAGTTTTCATACGTTCATCTTCTCAAGGGTTCAGACACAACATGCAGAGTTTAACAGTGTCTCATTTCTCCATCAAAACTTCTTGTAGATACTCTAAGAATATGATCTAAGTTGGATGATTCTCAGGGCTTAGGAAACATTTGTCATGCAAGATGCTTTTAATTGATTTTTAGAAAACTGATTTATTTACTGGCAGTTTTGAAAGGTAAAGAACCCTTTGTGCTTTGGAGAGGGTGTGGGGAGGGGGTTCCTGGATGTGGGATGAACATACGGAGGAAATGACAGTGGGTAGTTTTATATTTGTGAGAAACATTAATTTTAACACTTAAAAAAAAAGCCAAGGAAGAAGGCTTGTTGCAAAAGCCACCCTTCACATTTGCACATTTAACATTCCATAAGGCAGTAACGAAAGATTTTGAAGAGAAAGTGTTTAATGACTTGCTTATGTTGAGCCTTTAAGAAGCACCACCAAAGTCACCACAAGTCGTGCCATAATTTTTTTTTAAATATGTAGTTTCTTTTGTTAAGAAAAAGAGAACAATCATTATGTGTAGGTGGATATTGCTTTACTGGAACCAACGCTGTATACAACAATTTTGTTTTGCAATGTCTTGTATGTGTTTGACAAGATTATGTAGGATAATCGCAGACATAGTCGCAGCAAGGAGTAGATTGACTTTGGTGTGAAGTCCTTGTGCACTTGTTGCTACTTGCATACATATATCTTAAAAACTCTGTGCGCTTACTTTGGAATAGGCATACTTATAGCACGATTTTAAAAACAGGTTTCTTTGTGCGCTTTATTCAAATTTTGAGGAATGTTGCATCATGTTACCCAGTGGCAATTCGAAGGGATGAACATTATTTTTCTTTTAGAACGCTTGCCAGACTGGGCTAAGAAATGGTTGATGGAAAAGGACAGATTGCTGAGTATTGCTTACAGTTTGGGTAAAGAGAGCATGTCATTGTGAACATCTATGGTTTATGCACATTTTCCCTGCATTGCCTATATGAATCTGTGTAAGTATATATGTATGCAAGTAACAAAGCTTTCCTTGCCAACAGTTATGGAGAATGATTGTGTAACATGCATGAGGCAGCAGCATGAGTGTTTGATTTCAGCAATTTGCCATAGCATCAGTGCTTTGTGCAATAACATTTGTAAAGTATAATTATATCCTCTTACTGGAAAAAAATGAATGTGTAAAATAAAAAATGCAAAAAAATGTAAAATTGGAAAAAAATAGAATAAAATTTCACAAGAAACTGTTGGTAGATGCTTTATGTAAAACCAGTGAGAGAGGGCCATTGAACAAAATGAAAAACTGAAAGCCAAAAAAAAGATATTTTGGTGGGGATGCATTTGCAAAAAAAAAAAACGTTCTTTCCCTGAAATAGTCCAGGAAAAGTCAAGTATTTTCAATATCTCGTGACTCTAGCTAATATTTTATTTAGAGTAGTCAAATTATCACTTACCTTGGCAACTCATGCTAAATACATTTACAACTGATATATATATTTGCCAGAAAGGCACTAGAAACGGAAATATCTTTGATAAAGTCAGAAACAAGAGTAACGTGACTCAGAGAGAGGAAATACTTTTTTCCAATCGGGAAGCAAACAGAAATTGCGGATTGGAGCACCTGGCCACTTACGCCTTGCGAAAAGAGGAAGAAATAAACCATCTCGATGACCACTGTGGTGTTTAAACTGGTAATGATCGAGCTGGTACCAATTTATAGATCTATATAGCTCTTGGTTTCCTTATACAAAACATTTTTTGTGCACCTGGTAAAAATGGTACCATTTGTACCTCCCATAGCTGATAAAAACAATGTGATAACGACTTGTTCAATTCTGTGACTGGTAGAAACAGCGTAATGCCAGCTTCTGTAACTGCTACCAGTGCTGCAGATGATTCTCGTAAAAACGGACGAGAGAATCTAGTACTATTTTAGGAGCATGACGCACTTGATCTCTTGCTATCCGGGGTCAACTTTGGCATTTTCGCAGCAGCAAAATCGACCGCCGTAGAAATGTTCTCGCAGCTTCTGATCCTTCCCCTTATTCCCCCCGCCCCCCTCACACACACACACACTTTATTCTCGTGTGTGCTATGTAAACAGCCCCAAATCGATTGCCCTAGCATGCATGTCAGATTCTGTATGCTCGATTAGAGAGAGGCAATTGGTTGGTTGGTTCACTTGGTTGGTTGTTTATTTCAGGGGGAAATGCTTCCACCTCGTGGTGATTTCGCACCATGGCTAGGGTCGGGGTGGCAGGGAGACCAATATTACTATGCTATACATTGAAACATGCACCAGATAGCTAAAGTAAGATGGCCCGAGACCCAGTTAAATATACGGGGATAGTTACAGATAGTATCTCACTATCTGCACAATATTTTTATCCATTGCTGGATCCGAACTTGAGACCTTCGACAGCGGATGCGTTAATTCAAACTTCTACCACAGAGATATTCGGACCTCCTGGGTAGAGGGGTGGGTGGGGGAGTTCCCAGTGTACTGTCCAGTCCAGAAATAATCTGGATTGTCGACAGGCATAGGTCGAGTTTTAAAAAAAATTGCAGAAAACAATTGTTTCATTGCGCTTTAAGCTTTACGAGTATTTCGAAATCGTTTTTCCGACCGTAACGTACATTTTGATTGTTTTTTCTGGAAACACCCGCTGAAAACCCTTATGTTTACATTACTATGTATGTTGATATGGGCGGGAGTTGCATCCCTTGAACTGCGCGGGTACGCTGCGCGTTGCGAGATTATCGAATGGCTCAGAGCACTCTGGCGTTTAGAATCAATGCCAACTCCCCTGTCTCCGCGTCCCTGACTGCGTCTAGTGATCAGAGAACCTTTTTTTAAAGCCCATTTCTTGCTTACTTTCTGCGTTCCTCTCACGACAGCTTCATATAGATAACGAGAATTAAGTCAATAAAAACAACGTTTGAGCATTCTGCCACACAGAAACGTATATATGTGCATGTGCTCAAAGCCGCGTACGTACACTAGTGCGCATAAACGAATGCTGACAATCAGGAAAAAAAATCCTTGTTACACTTTTCTACTTCATCAGAATCAAGCGGATGTATGAAAATCTGGGCAGAATTATATGTTCATTAAACTATGTTGATCGTGATCAGCTAGCTGCACTATGTTCATTTATTTCCGTTATCATTACTTTTAGCTACATAGTCAAGTGTAGGTGCACTGTGAATGTTTCTTAAAATATCTTCGTGAACCGTTAAGGCCATGACCACAGGTGAAGGTCAAAGTCCCGAAAAGACGCTATCACCTTTCCGCATGCCGGCTGAAATAACTCAACTAGATGCTTTTAATCACGAAATTGGATCTCGGAAACCCTATCGTGCAGATTTAATGAAGCACGAAACTGTATAGACGTGCAAAAGAAAAAAAAAGTGTTCGGGTAAAAAAGAAAACTATAGCGGACTGCATTGGGCACAACTATGGCCGGGTGACCGTCACACTTAGTTTGCCCACGGTTTGCCTATACCTGACAAAACTGCTCTGGCGGGTGTGTACTTTTCCATTGACGACGACCAGACGACGTAATAACCAACAGTCATGCGCCTATAATGTTCTTACAATATGACCTTGATAGATAAACTTGATAGACTGCACTACGCTAAGACCTACTACACCGGTGTAGGTGTGCGGGTGCGTGGGGGGGGGGGCGACAGGGCCAACGAAAAGGGGACTTTTAGAAGGGGGGAGTAAAGGGAGAAAACCGAAGCCATGAAATCAGATTTGAAAACATAGACGCAAACACAAGAAACAGGAGCTAAGCGTTATAGCGGTTATAGTAGATTTAGAGTGCTGGAAAAGTTCCAGACCAGCATGATAGGTGTGTGTGTGTGGGGGGGGGGGGGAGTGAGAGGACAGTGCCGATGCAGAGTGAAAGATGTGACAAGCCACACACCAAGGTATAGGATCAGATGCGTAAACTATTCGCACAAACGCACATAAAACCACACCCATACTAAAAACACTCCTCTACACGCACACAAACGCACGAACAAGACATTCGTGCTGCACTCAGAAACTCGCACCAAAGATATGTCCCTTAAAATTAATTGCTCGCACGAACACACAATCTCTGATCTTTTCATGGGTGCGCGCGACACACACACACACACACAGGTAGCCATTTTAAAGAATGGCATTTTGCGACCGACGTCTGCTGCATTCATTCAGAAGCGATCGTCGGAGGAGCCTGTATAAACAGTATAATTACGGATAACTGTTAATCTGCGTGCGAGCAGGAAAAGTACAGTATTCCAGTGTCCTCGATCGGGAGTTATAGAAAACATGACCCAGGAGGAAAAAAATTAATGTAATGCAAAACATGTAAATGAAAATGATGGATAATCAGTGTATATAAGTCTAATATGGGCTAGCCAAGGAGACACGTCGGCTCCACAATGCATTGACAACAAAACAAGATCTAACAGATGATGATCTCAGATAGGCGGCAAAATCCAGGCACATGAGTCAGTTTGCGGACACGTCACACAAATAACTTCTGTCTACGGAAACGGCAAAGGGGTCGGGGACAAAAACTGAGATTCCTCGCCGTGTCGAAATCAAACGTACGAAAAAAAAGTTGTCTGAAAGCTCGGCACTTTTGAAGCCATGGGGGCTTATACTTCTCTCGCCATGGGTGTTCAATTTGGCCTTGGCCTCCAAACATGAGACCTACGCAGTATACGTGACGGAAAATCCCCTCATCTCATCGCCGAGTTTCTCGTCCGCGGGGTGTAAGAACAGCGAGCTGAAGAGAAAAACTCACGCGGTAGCCCGTTTTCAGCACCTGGCCTTCAGCTGCAGAAACACAGGTGCTTGCGACATAGTGTTGAATTTTCGAGGCCCCTTCCGGGTTGCGTTGTAAAACAAATTTCCCAGACACTTGTTACATACCCAGTTAGTTGACATTGGGATATAATACTTTAGTAAATATTAAAAATTTTAGTAGAAAAATCGTCCTGATGTTAGAATTAGCTTTTTAACAACATGTCATTATTTGCAAAACTATATTTTTTATCCTTGAATGAGCCTGCTGTCAGCCTCGCAAGGTTATACATGTTCCGGTTTATTCGAACGCATTGTGGGAACGTGGATGAACAGATGGCCTAAGATGGCGGAATCCGTATCCCGACCTGGCGGGGATTCCCTTCGATTCTACCCACAGATCACTGCTGTGCGCTTAATTTGAATTTTTTTTAACCAACTGCTGTGATGGCCAAAAGTGATTTGGAGTATTTGAGGACATCTAACAAATACGAGAGAACAGTATACAACCCCGACCAAAACAATGGAAATGCGCGTCATAGAATTTGGTAGAAAACGAAGACCTGTGTGTCAGGAAAACAATGGACGGTACCCCTGCGTACTATCACGACTGTGTGTTGCTTTTCACGAAAAGGTCTGCCGATGGTGAGGTAATTTATAATTTCATTATTGAAGATCGATCGACCTGGCGTATACATTAATGACATGCAAAACATGCTGAAGATCGCATTGTTACTGTTAGACATCGTTGTCATTGGACAAAATTGGCACTTTGTGTAGATCGATGAATGACATTTTCTAAATAGAAACGGTAATCACATTATTCAGCATCGAACTTGCACTGTTCAGCGAGAGGAGGATCTAGCATGCATGTTGAATTGCAAGTCGACGTGAGCAAACGGAGACAATAGCACGCACAGAAAATGCCAGGCAGTCGCGGAGTGTGTTTTGTGTGCGGCAGTCCAGGGGCCGAACTGCCGCTGTACAGCAAGCCCAGAGACCGTGGACCGTACTTCCCATTTTTAGAGCACCACGAACCGCCCAAAGGATGTCGTCTGCCAGGACCAGACGGAGTGGTGGACAGCTGCCGTGTGTGCTATGCCTTTCTTACTCAGCAGTGGGACACCTACGAACGGAGCAAGACGCCGGCTATAAAGCGTCTGTACTGGCTGAAACGCTCCGACGACCTTGCTTTCACAGGCGCGGAAATGAAGTTGCAAGGCGAGTACATGGCCCAGGTGATGGGACTTCAGTATCAGCCCAACTGCCACGACAGCTGCTCGAACGCACCACTTTCACCTGATGACCGCAGTGTGGCCTCCGCCAGCTACTCGGCGTCTGGTGGTGGTGGAAGCATCATCAGAGACGGTGGCAACTATGCTGTTCGTGAAGCTGAAGCCATGGGAGGAGGTGGAAATGGAAGCAATGCTTCTCGACCTCCGTGTCATCGGCGTGGGGTTGTTGTTGACAGTAAGCTGAACATTTGTGCCTATGGTGGAGATGCGGATGGTGCTTTGGACTTAACTGTTCCCAGTAAGGTGGGAGGTACCACTGGAGAAAATCACAGTCACAATGGAGAGGACAGTTCTAGCTGCAGGGCAAGCGGCAGCAACTTCAGGGATTCAATCGCATGTTTTATCTGTGGCTCCGAGGCTCATGCCACGGCTAGTAAGCTGGTGTCTAGCATTCAGGTCTCGGCTGGAGAACCCTATTTCCCTTTTCTGGAGAAGATCACAGCTCCCAGAGGTGCAGTTCCACTTAACAGCCAAATGCTGACACGTGTGTGTGAGACATGTTTTGCATCCATATATCAGCAGTGGCTGGCCTACGAGCGGGCTTGCACTCCTAACAGTGCCAGAATATACAAAATCAATGACAGATACATGGATGGTTCGAATGCTCGTCATTTATCCGAAGCAAAGGCAGAAAGTAAGGTTCAAATTCGAGCAGATGAGGTGTGCTACCTTTGTGGACAGGTGAGACCTCATACACAGATATGTTTGCTGTACACTGTCCCTCCAGCTGGTCGGAAGCATCAAATGTATTTTCCATTTATTAGAGAGCTTCGAAGACCTCATGGGGCTCAGCCTTTGAACCCAGATGGCACCATCTTAGTGTGTGTGTCATGTCATGGCAATCTCCAGTCACAGTGGCAGCAGTACGAGTCTGACTCTCTTCCACTGGTTCACAGAAGGTACTCTCTCCTCCCAGTCATCTCTAACCAGAACTTTGGCAGAAATTTGGACTCAAAAAATGGTACATCCAGGATGGACTCACCAGGAAGCAGTAGCCACCAGCGGCTGGCTGACAGGTCTAACGAAGGACCGGACATCACTCAACCTCTCAACATTCACATCAGCAAGAGCCCAGTGTTGTTGTCCTCAAACTCAGCTCATGGTTTGCTTGCTATTGCCCCCCAGACACCTCGCAGCATCACCAGTGATGTGGGCAGTTTTGGGGCCATACCATCAGGCCCTATAATGTCAGAAATGGTAGCTTCTGGTTCAAATTCCAAAACATCAGATTTGCCTCGTGGATCTATTCTAGGCACGAGTGTTGCCAGTATTGTTGGGACCACAGTGCCTCATCCACTGCAGCAGGCAACTGCCCTCCCAAAGAAGGTATGTTTTCTGTGTGGAGAAACGTGCTTGGTCTCTAAAGCTCATTTATTGTATTCTTATCCTGTTCGCCATGAGGCAAAATCCGTACCGTCAATGCCATTCTTTCCGTTCCTGGCCAACCAAGAGCCTGCAGCAGGAGCAGACCCTGTGACTGAAGATGGGACAGTCGTCGCATGCACATACTGCTTCCACAGTTTGGTCTTCCAGTGGAGGGAGTACGAAGAGTCGAAAAATGCTGCCGACAGCAACCGTTGGCTGAGAAAATATTCCATTCGGGACTTCCTCTGTTACGTGTGTGAAATCGTAGTGTCGCGAAGGAGAATCCGGTCCCTTGAAGTGGACAAGTTCCACTTCCTGAAGGATCACAAAGCACCTCCGAATGCTTTGGTGCTTGACGGCGGTGAGGCAGTGGCAGTCTGCGATGCTTGCACCTCCAGCCTAACTCACCAGTATGCAGAATACGAGCGTATGGGTGTCCCTATGGAGCTTCACAAATACAACTGGACCAAGGCCACGGTGTCGGAAGAGAACAGCCAAGACAACACAGACCCTGTGAGTAGATCCTGTTTCTCTTACTTTGTGTATCCTGTAACCTACCTGAAAGTTTGGGCATTCTGTAATCTGCCTAAATAGTTTGTGTATTCTGTGACCTGACAAAACTGTGGATGTTCTGTAGCATGCCTCTCATTTACGCTACAGCATTCATCAGCTGCAGAGAAGTAGCATTGCTTCTAGTTCTGTGAATGTCACTGCCCTCCTCCCCTGGTTCTCCCCTGTTATATCTGATACCAAGTGATTGACTGCTGACAGACGATAACCAGTTCCATCTAAACTGAGACAGCCTAACAGCCCATGGAGTGGTTGGCTTACATATCGACCATGATGGCACAAAAACTGATGCCAGTGAGGAATGTTCATATGTTTCTTGTTTAACATCATATCATGGAGACAAAGCTTGCTTGTTTGTTTATATAGTGCACGTAGTACACGTGCAATACTATTAGTAAACCCCCCCCCCCAAAAAAAAAAGTGTTGTCTAAGATGATGGTAACTTTCAGAAATCTTACTGAAGTACACCATATTGAGTCCACAGGATCATGAAATGTTGATTAAAATACAGTGTAACTGTAACACAGCATGACGTTGCCATCATTGGCTGTAGTGCAGTGGCCCCTGTGCACTGATTGCATGATATGCGATGAAATGAAAATGAACCACCAGATGTACAGTCGAAGGGCAGGTGGTGGGGAGAAAGAGGTGTGAATTTTTCCTTTGTGAAGGTCAAGGTTCTCTAGTGTAGAGAAGAGAAAGAATTGATGGTGGAGGAGTGGGGAGGTGATTAAATTGGGATGATAAGCAACACCTTCCCTGAGTTTTAAACTGCATGCCAGCCGTTACCCACCTGCTGACCATCTACTCCCAGCTGACTTGTTGAGCAGTGAATGTACATGTAGCTACTTGGCTGAGGCAGTCCTCATAGATGGCCCACACATGCGTGCACACACACACACACTTACATACAAGTTTGTGCACAGGAGCCCCCACCCCCAGCCCATTGTGTTGCTGCTGTTGCTCACTGCTTTTTTCTTTCTTCGGTTTTTAAAGCTGCTGTGCGTGCTTCAAACATCGGATGCGGCACCTGTTTAAAGGGCTGGGCATCAGAGATTTCCCCAAGTGGTCCTGTTTCTTCTCCCTTCGTCTTCCACCAACATCCTCTATCACCCTCTCCCCTCTTCCTTCTCATAAGATAGCCTTCGTTGGTGACTTGTTAAACACTAAACAACTCTTTCTTCTAACAGACACCTGCCTCATCGCCTTTAAAACGCTATAATTTTATTATACATTTTGTATATATACTTGGTGTAAAAGAGTTCGCTGTCATCGACAGCTTTTTAATTTTGTATGATTATGTAGTACACCTTGTTAACCATGGGGCGAGTTGGACAACAAGAAAATCAGGGCAGGGTATGTAACGCCACTTTCTTCTTCATCTCGTCCTTTGGTTTGTGCCTTTTTTTTTCCTTGATGCTTCTTCATCAGTGTGTTTCCTGCTATCCTTGGGCAGTGAATTTCCATCCCTTCTGGAGCTCCAGTACTTTTTCCTGTTTGTAAAGGTTCCTCTAATGTTTTAATTCATTTGAAAAAATGTAAAAGAAGTTAAACAAAGCTATCAAAAACTTTTAAACTCCAACACCCCCCCCCCCAAGCTCCTAGCACAGTGGTGGGGGTAGGAAAGTTGGACAAGTAAAATCCTTAGAGAATGCAGCGAATGCAAATTGGATGACTTCAACTAAAAATTACAGTTCTTGTTTGTTGTCCTTGGGCAAGGGCCAGTAATCAGAGTGCCATGATCTAAGCATACATAGCTATAATGCGTCATGGAAAAGAGGGGAGATTGTTCATAACCATAATACTAACAAACACTGACAGATTGTAAAAACAGGAATCTCTAGACTACACTAAATTTATACTTGAGAGTCATGATATTGGTGCTGTGTACATCTACATGTACATGTAACCAGCTATAGACTACCTCCTGCTGACAGCCCAGACAGTGACAGTTGACACTCAGTAGACAAGATCCTACAGTAAAGTCTTTAGTGATCCGTGACACCTGTTCTTTTAAATAATTTTCCGCCTATTATTTCATCACATTTCACATTTTTTAGCAGTATAGATGTTGAGTGTCACGAAGCCATGAAGGGCTCCTTAAACATAATGTGTAACCTAACATGTCACTTTGCTGAGATCTGTATTGCACAGCATGATTAAGTCACATGAAAGATCTTAAGGTCACTGATTCTTTTCGTTTAACCCTTTCACGTGGCTACTTTCTGTGGGGTCCCTGCTGCCACAGAATTAGAAGAATGGTTTACACACTCAGCATTAAAATGAAACATACTCCTCATGGGAGGGCAGATTGGAGGGGTTGTGACTTTATATAAAAAAGCAGATTTTACATTCTCCTTTATTGACAGATCAGAAGATATTAATAATAAATTGGAGAACATTTTATTTCCTGTGGCTGTGCACAGTACTTTAACATTTATTTCTGTCTGCAGTTGTTAATGTGTGCTATGGGCATTGGTTGATCTGGCATTTTGTTCTGTGGAGGAGAGAACAGTTTGGGACTGGTCAGAGTTAAGTTCAGTATTTGCAGTGAACCAGCATGGACTTTTGAGCTGACCTTTCACAGCCACTATTAACTATTCATAAGGATTCCACGACCTGCTATTTAAATGTTAGGTGTCTGCTTACAAAGCAAGAGACAGACTAAGCAGGCAATTTTTCAAAAAAAAGAAAGGTGAGCGGTGGATGGGAAGACTGCCTGTAAAATAACTGTGGTAGGAATGGCTGGACATATTCATCATAAAACACTTTAAAACTTGCAACAGGGGTTGGAAAATCTATCAAAAATTACAGCCTCTTAATATTAATAATAGTCTTTTAAACTGAGAGGTCTTCAGTTCTTTTACTTCTTTTGGGTTCTCTAGTTCGCAAATAAAATTTGTTTATGATCTAGGCTTAGAAAGGAGGCTCAGCAAAAAAAAAAAAAAAAGCAAAAAAGCAAAAGCGAAGTGGAACAGACCAGACAATATAAACTAACCCACCAATCACACAAACCATGGCTACTGAGTGATCTGCAGCCACTGTGATATTATGTATGTTTTAAATTTAACTTCTAACATGAAGCATTGCTTTATAAATCTTATAATAGCATAATGATACAGTGTATGATATATTCCTTAGCTGCGACTAGTGGCAGATGATGTGATGTGGTTGACTGTACCTCCCAGTCATATTTTCAAAACAAAGCAAAATACGTGTAAATAGAGCAATAATTTTCAAAAGCATATCTGCCCTGGAATCCTTTGGGGGGGGGGGGTTGGGGGGATGGTGGTAACGGTTGTACATAACTGCTTTGTCAGGTAAAGAACAGAGTACAGGAACACTTCTTAGGTGTGTTTACATATTTGGTGTGTGTTTTAAAAAAGTGAAGACAGCTTTTATTTGTCACAAATTGTGTTTAAGCCTCATGTTGGTGTATAGTACTGGAAATTGAAAAAGGATTATTGACATTATGTTATGGATTTGAAAAGTCTGAGTGTATTTTTCATTTGTGTAAGCTTATGTGCTTTGGTATGTGTGTGGCTGTGTGTGGGTGTGTTGTCTATTACCACCCTCCATTTCAAGCCAGTAATTTCTGTTTCTAATGTCTGTTTCTACCTTCATGTCAAACTTGAAAAAATCTTTTCATTATCATTTGATGCATGTACAGCCTGTACCCTTCCTCAACATGCGCAAAGACCCACTCTCTCTCCTAGTCCTACATGCATTCTGCACACAACCAGCCTTCTTGTCTCTGGAGGTTTTTTTTTGGAGCAGCAGTCCCCCGTCCTTATCATTGGCATCCTAGCGTCTGGAACATGGTGGTGTGCACACTGTACACAGTCTTGCTAGGCCTAAGGCTAGAACCAGCCCACACCTCTTTGTTACAGCAGTAGCCCAGCGTCCTCCGTCAGATTTTGCACAATACAGATTGGGTGAAATGGGGTTTGTGGGTGGAGGGAAGGGGGAGGTTTATTGGAGCGAAACTGTGCAGTGAGGGCACCCTGTGCTGTGAAGGGAGTTTTAATGGGGCTGGAGGGGTGGAGGTGGCAATGGGTCTCACTCTCAGAAAGCCTGTGCCAACACTTTTTAAAAAAAAAGTGGGTAGGGAGTGGGGTCGGGGCGGTGAGAGTCTTGTGGCTGCATATGCAAGTTCTCCTCCAAACTTGCGCTTTGAACCTCCTGCTGTGTGGGTTCAGGTTCTCATCAAACCTTTCCCTGTCTTACACCCAGGCAGTAAATTCTACATCATAGGCCAGGGTGATCTGTACTTCGCTGTTCACTGTTTCAGTTATCCTCCTTTCTGTCCTTCCCTTTTCCTTTGTGTGTGCCATTGTGTGTGTTTATTTGCATGCTTGCCATTGATTTCATTTCATTCAGTTCTTGCTGGCTGTGTGTCTGTGTGTAAGTTTGCGCATTGAAAATGCTGGAGAGATTTTTTTTCCTCATATTTCTGAACATGCTGCTGATAACAGATTTCTTGGGGAACTTCTCTGTTGTAAGATAAAGTTATGAAGTTTTAAAACAGTCTTACCAGGATCCTGGCTGTCCAGAGAGGAGGAGATTTAATTACAAGCTAGGCAGGAATCTCAGTATCATTGATTTCCACTGTGATGGTTCCAGCCTGGCTAGAGCAGAGAGGGATGGAACTGCTTTGCAGGATTTGTGCCACCTAAAATATTCTGATCAAGATGTCGGTTTTCTGGCTTCGGCTTGCTGTCAGTGGACCTGTTCCAGTTCTAGTCCACACTGTCCGATCCCTCCAGCACTGAAAATTTGTCCATGTACTTGTTTGCCAAATGTGTGTACCAATTTTTAGTTTATTTTCTTGGTCTTCTCTTGTTTTGCTTAGAATTTTTCATGAATCTTAGACTGGATGATGAGAAATCAGTATACACAGAGAGATAGAAAGATAAGTGCTTAGAATTTGGTGTGAATCTTAGACTGGGTAATAAGAGATCATTAGATGCAGAGAAAGATAAGTGGTTAGAATTCAGCATAAATCTTAGACTCGGTGATGAAAGATTAGATGCAGAGAAAGTTTTGGATTCTTTGTCCACCAGCATGAGTTTTCTTGGTTTCTGGATGTTAGATGCAGAGGGTACTTGCTGACACAAGTTGTTGTTTTCTATCACATTTTACCCATTTACGTTTTTAGCTTGTTTGATGGCAGTCCACAGTAACCATATACGCATTAAAATGTGTATGATAATTAATTGATAATGTCGGTGTTTGGTTGTAGAGCAGAAATAAGCAGTAAGACATTTCCGAGGTGTTTCAGACTAATGCGTGTATATGTGTGCATGCATCTGCTTGTAACCTTTTCCATTTTGTTTTCTCAGTTCTGCTTAAAGTAAAATCTCTGTGGATGTTTGTAGAGTTTTGTGCCCACTCCCACCCACCCCGTCCCCCTCCCCCTCCCCCACTTTTTCTCGTCTCCTTTGTTTGCTAGCCGTTTTGTTTTCCCCAGTCAGAGCAGTTGGGCAGGATGTTCCTGAGTGAGCTCAGTGATGCACATTTTTTTTGTTGCAGCTAGGGTTTTTGCTGTTACCACATCTATCTCTCTCTTCTCCACAGTTTTCATGCACCTGCCACCTCCCTTCAGCAGCTGTCTGCTGTCTGAAAAAGCTGGCGAGCCAAGAGGTGCACAGGTCTGGGATCACCTGATGCCACTTAAGGCTAAGCTCAGCTGAATCTTTGGTGCCATCTCCCTGGAGCATTATGCACCATGCAATTGCAGCTTTATTTTTGCCTTTTTAAAAGCTTGGCAGCGTATCAAACAGTGTAGTCCACACAGAGGGTGCGGTATAATTGCATAGTTCCTTCTGATAAGCCTTGACCTTGCAAGCTTGATCTCATTTTTTCTGACCGCTTCTGATCAAGGTTGACCTGCAGGGTTCTCTTTTGTGGATTGCAGTGGCCTTGTCATTGCTGTATAGTCATTCGCTCTTTGGGTGATCCCAGCAGCACCTGGAACAGGTCATGACTGACCATTGCTGAGTGCAGTATTTCATTGGTGAACCTGCCTCAAGAAAGACTGATTGAGCAGCATTCATCTTGTTTTCCTCTGTTCCAGAAAGTTTCAGTAGAATTTTCTGCATCCTCCACAAAAAAGACAAACCCCAAAGAATGTTGGGGATGAAATATCTTACTGGGGCCATGAAAACCACATGTTCGTAAATACTCTATGGCAAATATTGCCTGACAGCTTAGAGGTGGCGATATGATCAAGAGTCTCTCTCTTTCACATGTAGTTGAATTAATGATGTAATTTTAATTGGTTTTTGTGTGTGTGGCTAACAGCTTACACACAAAGTCTGAAGTTGGAAGAGATATTATGTACAGATAACTGGATTCATCATTCATCTAGAAGGCTTAGACCAAGGGAGGTAAATTTTAAAAGTTCCCCACCCAGGTCCTGTTTGCTCACCTGTTACGTATAAAGGGTTTTCTTTTTGTTTGATTTTACAGATAACATTATCCATTTATTCTGATTATGTTTAAAGATCAATTGTTGTGAACTGCCATTCTGCAATAGAAAACTTCAAAAGTTTACTGTGAGTAAACCAGAGTAAGGTTGTTGTGGATGTAAGCCCAAGGGCTAGACGTGGGGTGGTACAACTGCAGGTAACCCAAGACAAGCAGGTGGAACACAGGTGTTGCTGCCGTATGTGCCAAAGAGTGTGACAGACCAGAAAGAAACTATAAGAAGGTAAAGATGAACAAGGAGTTGGCTGTAGTTCAAAGTTACGAATATTACTAGTCTTGCCTGAGATACTTGAAGTGTTTGCCTTAGATTTTCTGCTTCTTAGATGCCCAGTCCTTCTTTGTTTTGCAGGGGTTAGGGGAGGTAGGGTGGCGCCGCAGTCACTTCACTCTCAGTGAGGACAGCAGCTTCAGTGGGCCAGATGGCGGACAAGATGTTGACGATTCCAATCCTGGTAAGTCTCTTACGTCCCCCCCCCTCTTACCCCTTTTCTGCCAACAGGGAGGTGACTGGAAAAAAATGCTGTCCAGCAATTGCCAAGACCACCCTCAGTGGAGATGCAAAATATTGGACCTTTCTTATTGTAAAGATCTTGACTGAGAATGGCTTGTTTTGGTCTTGCTGTTGTAGGATTCAGACGTGATGCTTTCTGCAGGTCTTGTTGGTTTTGTGTCAGTCTTCATGAACAGTATTTTTTTTGTGTGTTGCTGTTAATGGGCATGGATGAAGTAGACCAGTCTTAAAACAAGCCACAGTATTTTGATTTTGAGTTTTGCTTGTCACTTGCATGGGGACCCTGGTGCAGTCATATGATGCTGAAAATTGCTAGACAATAAAACAGAGTTTTCCACACATTGTGCTAGTAGATGGGCCTGTTCAGTTGACTTCCAGCAGTTTCTAATGAATAACATCTGTCTGTATGTGATTGTGATCACCTCTTCAAATTGTTCTGTATAGCTGCTAGGCATCCTTAAAGGGGTTGTACTCTTGTGTTGCCAGTAACGGAAGGGCTTCTCTCCCCTTCATGGGAGTTTGTCTACCAAGGGGAGCTTACCTAGAGGGTGAAAGCAGGGACATTGTATTCCCCCTTGGATTTTGATGTCACAGTCTGGTTTTACTTGCAACTCTGTGTTGATTAACATGCCTCACTCACAGGTTACACTTACCATATAGTAGCCTAGCTTAGCTGTCTGGTGGGCAGATGGGACTTTATGCAGGAATCATTATCTGTTGGTTCTATTTTTTATAAGCGAATGTAAATCTACTTTTATTATTCCAGGGATAATCAACAGTAAGGAAAACAAATTGGATGGGTGGGAGAATGACTTGGGTCAGGCACATTTTTAGCAACTTTTTTCACAAAATGGGTACAAACTGGAGATTTTTGCATAAATTGGTCTTACCACCTTGAATGGGAACTACAAAGAACTAGGTTTGTTTTGCACTCTAAACCATTTTTCGTACAGCTGGCTTTTTAGTACAGTGTAGTATCACTTTATGTTGAGCCCCAGATCTTTGTATCTAGTCTTACAGTCTTCAAAAAAAAAAAAGGCACTTAGCTGAGTGAGGTGAGGTGAAGATGTACAGCCCTCTTCATCTCACCTCACTGAGCTAAGTGTCTTTTTTGCCTTTATCTGGTTTTTTTCTCTATCTGTTTGTGTTTGTGTTGTCTTAATGAAAGGGGTAATGCCCTGAAACGGTTGTTGGTGTTGTTTATTTAGCTTGCTTCAGTTCCTTTTTGTTAACTCAAACTGAAAGTTTATTGCAATATTCCGTTCTGTGAGGATCTAAGACAGGGACTCACAACTCTAAGGCAAGATGATGGATGCTCACAAGATTTCCAATTAGCATCTGTAACAGCTGTATATTTGGAGTTGAGAACTGTAGACTTGCAAGAACTGTTTGATGTTCTGAGCACACAATGTTTTGTTCTGACATAGAAGCTGCAGGTAGTAAGTTTATGTTCAGTGCAGTATTTGAAGACACCCACCACCACCACTTTTGTGTGTGTGTGTGTGTGTGTG
>SMGT01006396.1:325214-348467 GCA_004794575.1 Lanistes nyassanus
AGGGTGGGGGAAGAAGAGCAGATACCAGAAGATATAAACTGGATAGATAGCCAGAGAAAGATGTGTAAACAGGACAAAAAATGTGAGTTAAATAAACTATTGAAATGTGGAAATATTGAATTAAAAACTTTTAACAGGCCCATCATTATTTTGGTCGATCTAAAGTGGCTAAAACTGCATGCAGAAGTCAGAGTTGGGGATGTCTAGCCAACAAACAAGCATTTTTAGTTTTGTTAGTTATTTTCAATTAACCTAAACGAGGTAATAAATTTGCTCTGCAGCAGTGTGTTCATCTGAGTGTTTCCTCAGATCAGGAAGTGCTACTGGGATGGACCTTGTGGAGATGGGGAGGGGTGTGCAGCAAGAATGTGTTTGGCAGTTGAGCCTAAGAGCACTCAATACTTTCTTTCTATCCCACATGCTGATTACAACAGTACTGTCTTCAGAAGACAAATGCAGATGCCTAGTTACTCCCTGCTGCTGTAGAGTGTGCTTAGTGGAGTAATGGAGTTCTCTCTGTCTCAGGAGTAAAGACTGGAATGTGCTGCACTATTAGACCACTGTTACAAAGTGGTGATGAAACAGTTTTTGTCTGTTTGAACATTTGGATCTTACTACAGCGGGACCACGTCATTGCCTCTTGATTGTAACTGGTTGCCACCCTCCAGGGAGATTATGAGGATTTTATTACAGCTTTTGGATGCAGTAATGGCTTTACAAGAGTTCTCCCCCCTCCCTCCTCTCCCTTTCAAGTCTGGCAAAACCTTTGTGTTTTGTGGGAGGAGGTGGAGTAAGGGGAGATAACTGCATCAGATACCTTGTTGCTTTTTTGACCATCTTGATCTTGCGGAGGATATGTTTAGATTGTGCACTGGAAGGAATTATTTAATAGAAACTGAAATGGGCTAGTTTATGCCCAGGACAAGGGTGGTTAGACGCTGTGTGGGATGAAACCAACCTGGTGCAAAATGCAATTTGTTGATACTGAGCCCTAGGTATGCACTAGGCAGTCTGCAAGGGCCTGGACACTTGTGCCCAGGTTTCAACAGTGTGTCATGAGTAGTGTCCACACATAAGTTGCCGTCTTGGGGCTTGGTGAAAAGACTCCCATGCAACAGCGTTTCTGGCTGAGCTACAGTCAGCAGTGGGTGCAAACACCCTTGATTCTGCTGAGCAGTTTAAAAAAAAATCTCCTTGGTTCATGAAGAACAGAGTGCTAGATCTGTCCGTTTGTTCAGGGATTTCTTTTAGGTGGTCATTTGTTTTTTATGCATGTTGAAAGGGACTGGGTATAGGTTCTGTAAACAGTTTTGTTTTCCCGTTTAAGAAAGCTTCCTCAATATATATATTTTTTATGGTGTATCTTTATACCAAAAAAAGACTGAAACCCCACAATGTCTTTATAATGAAAATCACCCAAACTGCATGTTAATTACCAAAACCCACCAAACACTACATAATTCATTACGCTGAAACTACCCAAAAGCACTGATATCTACCAAAAACAAAAAACTACAGAATCTTTATGCTGAAATCTAACAGAAACTGCTGACCACATGATGAGGACAAGTGAACATGCCACTACCATCTGTTGCAATCCTTTCGACATCAATGATTTGAATGATAAATAATAAGCGGTGAGAGACGTGAAGTGGATTTCTTACTTCAGACAAAGTGTGTTCAATTTACCATCAGGAAGAATGCATAAATTGCTGAACGAGCTGTACTCAGCTGGTGTCTCCAATAAACGGATCACGTAGACTGTGGTATCTGGGATTGAACAGATATGGCCGGATCATAATGAGTTACAGGGAGGGCGCAGCCTGCAGCACTGCTTGTGGCGAAGGATGAGGGCAGGGGTGGGTGGGAGCAAGTTTATCTTGATGAATGGCAACAGCTTTGACCCTGGCATACCTGGCCCGGGCAGCCAGCTGACAGTTAACCCAGATGGGAACCACCTGTTGCCGCAGGTACAATTGCCAAGGTAGACAGGAGCTTGAGGTTCCTGGCTTTCGACTTTGATGATTGTGGGGGCCAGCAGCCTGTGGGGAGATGTCACTGGGTGGCACAGCTGTACGCCTGTTGGAAAGTGTTGCTGCTGCCAGGGATGTTTGTAGCAGTGGTAGCTGATATTTTTACAGGAAAAAGGGTACAAGAAGTCCACGACTTGAGAGTGGGACAAGCCTAAAGTAAAACTGTTAAACATAATGGTTTATATAATATTTAATATTATTGTCTGCGTATGAACATTACGGTATTGGTTCCATGAAGTGTGTCTAATGTTGCTTACCGTGTCAGCGGTCCCGTGTCATTACAAGATGTTGCCCCCCGCTTTAGAGGGTATGCTTATTTTATGGCCATTGTGGTAAATTCATGTTGTATGCTCGTGAGCGACAGTAGAGATCGACCTCAGAAACCTTCCGGGGAAGTGCAGGAGTTCTGATCTATCTGTCTGTTCATGCATCTGTAAAAACGCGCCTCTGGTATGTTTTCAACGATGTCAGTGGACGTTATTAAGTGAATGTGGTATTAGAAGTCTATCACTTGGGTGGGGTGGGGGGACAATTTGTTACACTCAAGATAGTTGTCTCAGAGCCCCTTCACTACAGCCTACCACGGGAGCTCTGACATCTCTTCTGTCACTCCATTCCGGTGGACAAATGGCGGGCGGACTTCCCCCGCGGCTCACGCATACCAGCTGACCCAATGCTGGTCATTGCTGGAGAAAAACGTCAGGCTTGCGTTCAGCTGCTTTTGGAGCCTAGTCGTCTATGAATTTTTAATCGAGACCCATCATGCATCAGTTCCATGAAAAATCGTCTTCTCTGCACCATGCGCGCTCTCTCTCTCTAGCTGTGCCAGCGGAAGCTAGGCGCTTAGCGTTGTGTTCCTGTTGCCACCTCGGTCGATTGTCGTCGCTGCACTGACAGGGCCCGGTGCTAAAACACCGCAGCGCGCTAATAAAATCATGAAACAAAGGAATCTCTGGGAGTCAGTTGGGGTGGTGGGGGGAGTGGCAGGTATGTCACTACACCTGTAGCGGACGCGCGTTGCCTAGCCGTGTGAAAGACCTTGCACATTTGCGGGCGTGCACACCAGACGCGTTGCGAGATGAAATAATGCAAAAGCACGTCCTGCCGGCGGCCTGTAACGCAGTCCCTGCCCTCCGCTGTTCCCGCGAGGTAAGAAACCCACCTCAGTTCCCGACCTGCCCTGGCGCCGCGCTTTCCACATGGCGTTTCTGCAGGGCGAACAGACGGCGCGACCTGGGTCCCGGTGGGCCTAGGTTTATTAGGCGCAGTGATCCATTATAGCAGGGCCTGTCCTCTGGCTCTGTCCGCCACCTCCCCTCCAGCCACCCGCCACCCCGCGTCCTCCCGACTTGCGAAGGCTAAAGCAAACGCTCGCGTTGACGGGGAGGGAGAGAACCGGAGTGTGCCTTCCTGGTGGTGTTGGAGCCGCTACAGTCTGTTATTTTGTAGAGGGGATTGTGGTTTGAACGCTGGCGTTGTGTATTTATTGTACGATTGATAGCCGGGGCTGCTGCCTTTTTACTGGGGCCCCCTAAACCCCCGCTGTTCCAGAAGGCGAGAGGACCCTGTCGGAGCTCCGTCTCACGCTTCCCTGCGTGTGCATCGTGCACAGAATGCGGGCGCGTTTTCTTGGAGCTTTGCTTGCACAGCGCGTGTGATTTATAAGCGCTAGCAACCCTTTGCCTTGGCTTTCCTGGGGTTTTTTTCCGGTGTTGACGCAAGGTGTGAGCCGCAAAGCGTTCCTTTTTTTTAAAGGGTCTTCTGTACTAGGGTTACAATATACAAAACCTGTAGCAGTTATGAACTGATTACCGACTCACACCCCCACCTCGCCTTTCACCACCTTGCTACACCCTGTAGCCTTACGTCTCCTAGTCTCTAGCTTTGGAGCGATTAGTTGTCGCGCGGCATGTTGGCGGCGGACTGTCGCGCGGCATGCTGGCGGCGGACTGTCGCGCGGCGGGTGAGCCAGCGAGAAAAAGAGCGCTGTTGCCGCGGTGGCGCAGGCAGCAAGCGAGAACAATACAATAACAAGAAGCGAGGACTTGGACTCCCAACAACTTGATGGGTGATTAATAGACGGCCCGGCCCGGCGTGGCTGGCCAAGTTTGATCGATAAACGCCGGTGAATCGCCGACTGCGGGTTCAACCCCAGGCCTATCTCTCTCCGGCTCGCTGTCTCGCGTGCGCACGTTGTCTATCGTGAGGTAGGTACATTTTGAGGGACCGTGCTTCACCTTGAGGGGATTTCGCACTATGGGGGTGAGGGGGTAGGGTTCTATTACTAAGCTATCTCCTGACTGAACCACCAGACTGACAGCTGCAGTAAGATGGCCAGTGCGGACAGGCAGTTGTGGGGTGGGGGGCGGAGAATGGCCGAATGGAGTCTGGACAATGTTGAACTTAAGGAAACCAGGAAGTAATCCTTGACCACTCCTGGATTCGAACCAGCACGCCATACACTGCGTGTAGCTCCAGTGTAGTTTCGGTTAGCAAATGTTTATATATGTAATCAAAATAAATCACTGTGAATTCGAATGGCAAGGTCAGGCAATACGGTATCTTATTCAAACCTAGCCCTGACTAAAAGAAAATCTGAACACGGATATAATGGCGGGTGAGCTTTAGGTGTGGATGTGTGTGCGTCCGCGCGCGGGCGCGTGCGAGAGACGAAACTGCAAAAGAAAGCCATTCCACGCACCCACTCGAGAGAGAACGACAATATGATCACGCGTGAGGTGGGAGGAAGCCTTCTGTAGAAACCAGAGCAGAACGTAACAGGAGTATCCCTGTAAGGGTCATCGCGGATCAACTGAGGAGCTAAAGGTCTGCTTGCGAAGCAGTCCGGGCGTTTAACACCTCGCCTGTCTCACGTACCGCAATCTTATCACTGTCATAGTGATAGCACCCTCGGCACACGCTGGTTAGCGAGTCCATCGAGAAAGGGTAGCAGCGTGCGACACGGAAGCAGTCGCAGGGATTTTTTGATGGTTTTTTTTAACCTGAGGCGAGTCTCCTTAACGAGAGGAAAGCGAGGCGGGTTTCCTTAACGCGAGGAAAGTGTGCCGCGCTAAGCAGTAACGCCACTTGCCTTCCTCGCGTCAATACAGCTGGCCTCTCTGCCCTCCCGATGCATCGCTTCTGCCGCCGATCCGACAGCTGTTTGGCCTCGCCGAGGGGGAGATTAGCCTGAAAGGCAGGCGGCGCTAAACAAGGCGGGGATGGGGTCGCGATAGTTGATCTTGCAAAGCAAACGCGTTAGCGAGCTGCCATCATCGCTTGCCTCTCTCTGCCGCGCGCACATGCGCTGCTGCTGTTGGTGCTGGTGGTGTTGCTGCCGCCAGCGTGGCTGAAAGTGGGCAGGGTGAGGGCAGTAGGAGGGGGGAAACGGTGCTTGTCACGTCTGCTAGAACAGCGCTATCGACGCTACTGTCTTAGCGATCGTCACGGGAGACCCGAGAGAGAATTCTTGGAGGCGAGCAAGACGAGCGTCGGTATTAGAATGGCGATAGGTGTGTTTGTCAGCGTCGAGATACTCTGTAAATGGAGTAGGACAACTGTTCCCCCTCCTCTCTTCACCGCCATGTCGGGCTGCCGCAGTAGCCTAGCTCCGCTTCCTTTTTCCTCTCGGTCACACGACGAGAGGTTGTTGATCAGTCGAGAACGGAAACGCGATGGCTGTTTGGGCTTCGTTCTGCGCATTATCCCTCCTCTTGTGGGTGTGACTTTTCTCCTAGCCGCGCGTGCACGCTCACGTGCGTGTGTGCGAGGCGAAGGAGAGACAGGCAGAGCCGGCCAAACGCTTGGAGGGCCACGAGTCGGGCCGTGGGTGGACTAGGCAGCAGCAGCGGCGGCGGCGGCTCGGCTGTTCATCAATAATGGAAAAAAGCTGCTCGATTAGAACATATTACACACAATCACAGGGCCGCCTGCCGCCGCCTGCCTGCCCGAGCCACTTGTGATCTCCCCATCTTGCCAGCGCTCTCGTTTTCTCTCGGGTTCCCCCCTCCCTCCCTCCTGTTCCTCTGGGTGCGTATGGATCGGGCAAGGCACGGCAAGCCGCTTGCTCCGTGCGCTAAACTTTGCGCGCCGGCGGCGCTGGTTAGTCTGTGTGAACCTAGCTAGCTGTCTGCGTCCGTCTCACGCTCACACCGGCCCGTGCGCACAGCCGCACACCACCTCAGCGCGAGCACGGGCGGCGCAACGTAGCGCAACGCAACGCCACGCTGCGACGCACGGCACTTCACTGAACTGAGTGATTGAGGTGCTGGCCAGGCAGCCCAAAAGCGCTTGTTGTTTGGTTGTTGCACCGAGCAGACGATACGGAAAAGCTGGAAGCCCACAGGAGGTCCTCCTGTCAGTTCAGTTGTCAGTGAGAGGAAGAGAAACTCGGCTGTGCGTATGGTGTTTTCCTCCCCCCTTGAGAAGAGCCAAGCCCACGT
Organism: Lanistes nyassanus; assembly: GCA_004794575.1. Classification (NCBI taxonomy): domain Eukaryota; kingdom Metazoa; phylum Mollusca; class Gastropoda; order Architaenioglossa; family Ampullariidae; genus Lanistes; species Lanistes nyassanus. The sequence continues at coordinate 331,690 of SMGT01006396.1, forward strand.
TGCTGGCGTGGAGACAGGAAGAAGCCTCGGCAGTGCTGGTGATGTGGTAGCTTGTGGTAGTTGTCAGCGGTCGCTGTGGTAGCCCAAAACAACGCGACACGATGTTGTGTGGCCTTCAGTGATCTCAGTGTATTAGTCGCTTCATTTACAGCCTCCAGCCTGTGCGAGTGTTGGGGAGCAAAACATGACAGGTTGAAGCGGCAGGCGGGGGGGTTGTTGGTGTTGATAGCGGTGGTGGTGGTTGCTGTTTGGGTGGGCCTGTGCACGCAGTCGTCGGCACGACTCACCGTCTGGTGGGCCGCGTCTTGAAGTGATGGCAGGGCAGCGGGAGAAAGCGTGACTGGAGTTCAGCCTACCAGAAGTACGACGATTGCCACACGCGGCCGGAATGGGACAGGCGGCTAGGAGAAGCCTGGCGCCATGCGATCACGCGGAAGACAGGTGCTGGAACTACCGCTAGCTAATCGCTTCCTGTTCCGCCGTCTCTTGACGCCTGCTGCCCGCATCAGGAGGTAGACAGGTTTGTTCGCCTCTTCGGGGTATTTTAACGCACTGACACCACTGGTTGCATACCTCACCCCAACCACGCCCCGGCCCTGGGGTGTTTGTTTTTGGATGCCCGGCGATGGAGGGGTAGTACAACATGTCCCTGCACAACCTGTACGTGGGGGCCTATCGGCCCTCCTCCGGGTATTTGGTGCCTGCCCCAGGGGCTATACCTGCCTACTTCTCCATTCCAGGTGAGTGTTGCACGCACGCACGAGCACACAGACGCACACCTGCGAACGCATGCACCCACTATCTTTTTCGTTTACATCTGTCTTTAGCACAAGTGTGTGAGGTGTAGTCAGTTGTGATAATCATTCTGAGCCATCCGCTGAAACTTTTTCTTACAGGGCTGGCAGGGCTGTTGGGTAAAGGTAAATAGGGAAGTGGAAAGTGTAAAACACCCAGCTGGGTTTTGTTTGGCGAATGTGATAGAGAACACCTAGCCACCATGTTTTCTTTGTGCGTGTTTTTACGAAACCAGATTTACCGGAGAGGGGAATTTCTTTTTATTAACGATGTAGCCATTGAAGTCGTTCAGACAACAACCGGTCGTGCAGTTAAGAGTTTACGACGGTGTCCTGTGATCGCACGTATCCTGGCTGTGCGAGAGTGTGTACACACGCAGTCCCATGCTCAGGCGGAACAGCAGTTGCATTCTGGAGTTGATTTATGGGGCATTATCCGTCAAACGTGCCGGGAACAGCTTTTATATTGTGAACGCGCGGATGTCCCGCACTCTGCCGTCCATTATAGACCTAGAGCTTGTGATCACCAACCCTCTGAGCCACTGGCAACACGTGTGGGGTCAGGATAATTGATTTTACTACCTGCTAGTGCCCCAACGTGCTGCCATTTTGATCGAGTTTGTATGACGCCGACGCGATAGGACATTTTCTGTTTCTGTGCTTCTAGACACCCTGCGGGCGGGGTTGGCAAGATTTTATTAAAGCAGCCTTGTGGCGTTTGCAGCATCTGGTGTGTGTAATTGATGCATACTTCCATGGTGTCGGGTCAATGGTTTATCATTTGATGCTGTGGGTTGGCTTCCCGCTTTCGTCTCTGTCGTCCTCCATCGGTCCTTTCTCGCTCTTTATCCCCTTTACACCCCCCACCCGCTCGCGCGCGCGTGTGTGTGTGGGGGGGGGGGGGATACGGGTCGTCTGGAAGAAAAGGAGGTTGGTATGTCGAGGCGTAGACAGGAGCAAGACGGGGGTGGGGTGGAGTGAGGAGTCCCTTAGACGAGACTGTGGAGGGTTTTGTGAGAAGGAGGGAGAGAGAATGGGGGGGGGGAGTAACTTGTCTGTGTCGGGCTCTGGAGACAGACACAGGTGGAAGATCTGATAACCGTGTCACCGAGAGATCGTCGTGATACCTGGCTCTCTGCCTCCCCGCTCCCCCGGTCCTCCGCACGTCTCTTTCGTGCAGCAAAAAATAGACCTGGTATTGACGGCTGGCGCGCTTATTGCGTCGCCTTAGTCCGCAAGCATGATCGCCATTTTAACGGCTGTAACGCTTATACCCATTATAGCCATGTGCATGCGCGTGCACGCACGCACTCATACATGTGCCTGTTGCAAGGGATGAGGTTTTCGGTTTTTCGCAGCTCTCGTCAGTGACCGTGCATTTGAGGTCAGGTTCCCCCTCCCCCCCCCCTAAAAAAAAAACCAGACGGGAGGACAATTCCCATGCAGCGGGTGTAAAAGTATCTGAGTGCGGATCCGCCCGTAATTCACGTTGGTCAGTAACCGAAACTCCCTGCAACAGCCGTCAGTGCGCCCAGGCAGCCGGCAGAGGTGATGAGCGGGGCCGATTGTCGGAGACAATGGGCTGCCTTGTGATCCCCGGCACAGATGCCCCTTTATTGACACACCTTGCGCAGTGCGAGCTGAGGCCTAGGGCTTTTTCCCCCCTTCAGTCGTTTTCCTGGATTCTTGATCACCTTACTGCGCTTAAAGATTAGTTTTCAGAGAAGGATTAGAGAGGCGGTTTCAAGAGATTTTTCCCCTCCATCACATGGAATTAGTTGTTTGTCCTGCCTGCCGGCGATGACGCGGGGTGTCATGCGGGGGAACAGGTGGTGGGAAGGGCTGAAGCTTGGATTTAGTGACGACGCGATGGGCTCCAGGTGGGAAGCTCGATGACGGGGTGGTGGGGTAGGTGGAGGAAGACTTAAGCTGTGAGTGCTAACGTCGAGGTCAGCGATCAGCAAAAGTCAGAATGGAAGAAATCTGCATTTCAAATGTTCGACTTCGAGACAAAACTTCAGCGCGAAGGAAAACTGCGTCAGAAACCTAGCGGGCGTGTCAAAGATCTGAGCCAGCTGTGATGACACGGAATCCCAGGTTTGTTGCAGCTGGTTGGAGTTAGCTTTTTACCTCTGCTTTCCTTCGACTTTGTCGCACTGTGTGAACCCGGCTTTCTGAGGTTGGGATAAACAAAGGCGAGAGAACGTGAGGGCGGGGTAGGAACCGGTGCAGTAGGGGTGGGGAGATCCGTACTTCTGCATCCGCGCTAAGAATTACAGTATGGATCTTGTAGGAGTATGACTGCGAACGGAACGGTATCTGTGGGGGGAGGGAAAGTGAAAGGAAGTAGTGAAGGAAAAACCTGGCGAACGATGGAAGATGGGGGGGGGGGGAGCCGCGAGGATGCCATAAACACCTAGAAAGAGGGGGCAGGGGGGTCAAGGCCGCCAGGGTGTACAGATTATTCTGGTTTGTTTGAGCTCCCTTTGCGCCTCTTCTCAGCTGATGCTCACGCCGATGACTTTGGCACTCTGCCTGCCACGGGCGGCGGCGGTGGTGGTAGCAGAGGCACGAGCGGTGGTGACGGCAGTAGGTGGCTGGGGGTGGAGGGTGCACAGCGAGGGGGTTGTGAAGGTCGGAGACCATCCGCTTGACTCCTAGCCCTGTATCAGCGCCCTCTGTGGAAAAAGGCGCACACATGTGGCCGCGAAGGCCGTCTGGCAAGTGGGAGGAGAAATGTGAAGGTGGAATGAGAAATTGGTCTGGCGAGCGCGGCAAGATGGAGTGCAGGGACTCGTAGCGACATCTTTCGGCCTGCGCCTCGCTGAAGCCTTGCTGACTTGTGAGAACGTCGGCTGTTGGCATGACGTCAGGTTTGGTGCTACTGGTCACCTATTGGCTGATCTGTGACTGCGTGGCCGATCTCTGGCTGGCTGGGTGGCTGATCTTTTGGCTGGCTGGCTGGCTGGGTCAGAGGTGGTGGGTGGGGTTCATGTCAGCCATGAAGATATGTTTTATGCACGTCGCGATGTCTTTTGTCGCCTGAAGCATTGCACGTGTCATTTGCCACCGGAATTGCCGAAGACTGCTTCAAACGGAGCTGTCTGGTACACAAAATTGTGATGCAGTGGAAAGGCTACACAGTCGTACTTGATTACAGAACAGACTGATATGACTTGTTCCGAATGCGTAGTTAGTTTGGATTAAAAAAAACTGTCACCACATGGGAAGTCTCTATCTTGTCGATAGGTCTGGTGCCATTTAGTAAAGGACTTGTGTGCACGTGCATGGGTTGGGCTGCCAGAGCTTCTGTCTGTTCTCCCGGTTATTGGGACGGTCGTAAGGTGCGTCCGCCCAGTTTGTTTTACACGGACCTTTAGCTACGCGTACAGTTCTTTTATGTACTTAACCCAAGGTTGAATTGAATCATTGTAATGACTGTAGTGTTATGAACTGTGACCTCATTGTGATTAGATCTGAGAGCTTTCGTTCTGCCCGTTTCCCCCCCACTCGCATCTCACAGCCACCCACTCAGCCAGTCCAGTCTGTGGCACCCAGAAGTCATATGTCCAGTGGTAATGTATTGAAATGTCGATGAACTCTTACTCATTTCTACACCTATGGAGATGTCTGACCTATCGCCCAATGTTACTTGCCTCCCTCCCTTCCCAGAGTAGCAGCACAAGGTCTTTCTCTACGTTTTAGACTGTCTTCCCTCCTGTTCCAGACCCGTCCCTGTTGAATACCGCACAGCGGGATCAAACCACACCTAAAGGCTCGGGTCACCTAGAAACCCAAGAGTTTTTCCCTCGCTACTTGATTGAGTTTCCCGTACCACCCCTCCAGCATGATTACTCCCCTGCCCACAGAGAGAACGAAGCGTGCACATACACGCATTATCTCATCAGTCGGTCACTGTCAGGACTCTGTGTTTGCCACCGTTGGTGCAGTGTGTTTACGGCTCTCGAGTTACCATTGTCGTGATCCAGGCATTAACAGCAAGTCCTGGGTAAAGCCTGTTGCACTGGCACTTTTTTGTGGAAGGGGGGGGGGAATTCTAGTCATGTGGGTTGCTCGGCAGCCATGCGGCAAACGTGCTTCATCCGTGGCCGTCAGTAGCCACTCCCCCCTCCCCCCCCACACACGAACATTCTGTTTCGCCTGCGCGCGCTCTCTCTCTCTCACAGCGCGTATATCACACCCTAGGTTGGATTGCACTAGTCTCCTTTCCATACTGAAGTTTCCGTAAATGGAAAAAAAAGTCGAATAAATTCCACGGGCAGTTATGTGTAAAATTGTTCGTACAGCACTAGAGGACTCCTTGTTTGACAGCCCGAGGCTACTTGTGGCATTGAGGATAGCCTCTTGAAGATAGACCAGGAACCAACACTCACCCCTGGCCTTGTTTTGGTTGTGTAATGGTAACTCTTCTAATCACGACACGGCTGATGTCGATAAAGTCAACATCTGCTTGAAAACAGCTACGTGACCTGACGGTAGATAACCCTGCGTTTTTTCTGAGGAATCAGGCTGCCTTTTTTTCATTGTCCTCCCGCCCCAGCTTCCCCACAGTGCCCACATTTAAAAGTTTTTTTCCGCTGTTTCTGCATTACTCGGCAGCCCCACCCCTCCGTCCGCCACCACCCTCTGTGCAGACGGTCATCGTGTCATCCAACCTTTAGTCTTGTGATGTGACGGACCGTAGCTCTCCTCAGTGGATCTAACGCGGCTTTAAATAACAAAGGCGGCGAGTGGGAGGGGGTCTTTGTTACCGACCCAGCATTAACCAGCCAAATTCTGTAGGGCTTACGTAAGCGCACATTTTGTAGGACCACTTACCTTCCCCACCCCAAACCACCCGCAAAAGAAATCTTAGACGCAGCCGAACTATGTAACTCGGTGGTGCGTCCAGGAAGCGTGTTGCGTCATGCCAACCTCCCGTTGCCCGTGTGGCTGGTGCGCATTTAATGTGTGAGAATAAGTGTGTTGTTGGGACTCCGGATTCCCGTGACCTCGCGGTCTGCCGCCCACGGGAGGGCACCCCCGACAAGCTAGCGGAAGGTTGATAAATGACAGCAGAGCGCGAGCCTTGTCAAGTGGTCACGTCGTGTCTCATACGAGGCGGGTCAGCACATGCGCGGCACACAAGTCTCGTCTCTTCTCGCCGGTGCGCTGACGACTGCATGCGACAGGAGAAAGAACCGTGGACAGGCCTGCAGTGCAAACACCTTCGCTCTTCCCCCGCTCTCCATCCCCCGTCCGGCCGTTCACCCTCTTGCTCCACACGTCGTCAAACTTCGCCGAGTTTTAGGTTCGCGAGTCGGGAGTTGTTGCAAGTTAGATCGGGAGTCGTGGTCTGCCTGTGAGAACGTTGTTCCGTGGGCTGTGAAGTGTTTGTCCTCGACGGCCTCCTTTCCCGACACAAGAACTGACATCCGAGTTCGTGCACTTTGTACAGTCATTACAGACAGAAGTATTTAACCTTTTTCACTAGCGACGAAATATTGACACCAAACACAAAAAGATGGCGGAAGATGCAAGTCAACGAATATATATATATATCGCCATAAAGAGCCTGTCTGCACCTGTTACCCTCCTGTGACGTGGAACCACATGTTGAGATCTGTGGTGGAACTCGGTTTCTGCTACTGTACATCCGCAGAAGAGTGGGAGAACCTGTCAGTGCGTCGGCCGAGCGGTTTTGTCACCTGTTAAATACACAAATGTTCGACACCTGCGTGGTCCCGCTGGCGTGTTTGACGAGCAGGTGGCCCCCCCCACCCGCCGTGTCATAATTAATGCACGCCGTTCGAACGCCCCGCGGATACGCTGACCTCCCCTTTGACACCCGCACACCTTAGCGATACTCGTCCGACTTGAAACCTCTTGCTGTCGCACCCCTTTCTATTCCTCTTGGGTTTCCCTCTTGGTAAAAGTTGCTCCACCATTCTCAACCCCTCACTCCACCTGTTTGTTTCCCCCCACGCGCGTTGGTGAGTGGCGGCACGAACTGCACAGGCGCTAAACATGCGGGTAGGCAATAAAAACTTTCCCCGTTCCTTGTCACTCCACCTCGCTTCTCCATGAAGTCTTGGCTTTTATGAAGACGTCGCCGCGCGCTGTTCCATTTGAGAGAGATTTGCTGTTGTTATCGATCGTCGGTCGGCAGGTAAAGAGGTTCGGCGGCTCACGTGGCATTGCGATTTTGATTGACAAGAGGTCAGGGGACGGCTGGTGTTAAGTAGGTGGGGAGAGGAGGGCATGGGCGGGAGCTGCAGCGTTGAGAATAGAGGTGTGTGCGGCATAGGCTGTCGCAGATGGCCTGGCCATTGTGGCACGACATTTCGCGATATGCTATATTAATAATCGATGATTCCCTCGAGCAACTATTTCGAGATCAAACCGAAAAGGAAGGCAAATTGGGTGAAGAAAAAAAAATCATTTCAGTGCATAGAACGGTCATGCATACCTATATCATTTGCTGGCGCAGTCTCTTTCCATTCTTGAATGTCTAGACTCCCCCGGAAATTTTTTGCTTTCGGATCGTGCCTAAAAATGACAACAATGCTTTTTTACCCTGAGGAATGTGTGGGCATTTGTTGTGTAAAACAAATAGGAAAGTTCAGTCGGTTATCGGCAAGGATATCATTTCTACATCCTGGCCCATGAAGCTGCCGTAGTTCCTGTATCTGTGAGCTATGAATCATTTTAATTTGTTTTTCTTGCGAAGAAACTATGCGTCAACATCTCGAGGACGCAGCTAGAAAGATGTCCAACAAATCCGACAGTTTACCGAAGGAGTGGAGGAAGAAACTCGAGCTTGCTTTCTCTCTCCCTCTCTCTTTCCCCCACCCTCTGTCTCCCTCTCTCTCTCTAGAAGGGTGAGGGAGAATGGGGGATGGAGAAGCAATTGTCGAGGGTTCGGGCCTGATTACAAGATTACCAGCAGGGAAGGCTCACGTAACGGACATAGGGAGTAGTGCTTATCTGCAAGGGTTCAAGTCTCTGAGACGAGAAAACGAGACGGGGGGATCGTGGCCCTGGCAGTGATCCTTCTCCAGGGGGCCAGACGATGTGGGTCAGAAGGGGATGGGGAGGGAGGCAACTGCCTTAACGCCCTGACACATCTCAGAGACCCGGATGCTCTTTCTGAAGCCCAGCGGTGTCCACGCGCGTACGCACTTGCCTAGACACACGTAAATCGCACGCATGCACAGCATATAACCACACACACGCGCACACAGCTGCAGCTGATTGCTAATAAATGCGAAGACGACGTGGCCTGGTTGTTAACGTGTCGATGAGTGGGAGACAGGCCTCGGGCCAGCATACCGTCTACCCACTGCCGTGGACAGGCGTGTGAACAGATGCGATCTAGCACTCATCTGCACAGTCGTTGTGAGGCTGCACCTTCCACTGATCGCCGTTCTGAGCAGCAAGGGTAATCATCGCAGCTCACTCATTTCTGGCGCTGCTGGCTTGTTTAAATGTCGAGTGAGATTTTATCTTTGCTACGATGTGTGCACATTACTAGATGTGTCCGCAAGAGAGAGAGAGAGGGGGGTTGGGGGATATGTCGTAGGACATCTTGCATTCCAAGCTTGGCTGTCTTGTAGGTTTCCCACATCAGCAGTACGTGTACGAGCGAACCCTGTGTCTGCGCGCGAGGGAGCCGGACGAGGGGTAGCTGGGAAAATAACAGGATTCCACAGCTCCACGACAGGCCGCTCCCGAGGATCAGCAGACATTTCAGATTTTTAGATTTGCTTGGAGCTCTTTTCATTCACAGCAGATTGGGTCCCTAACCCCCTCCCCCCGTGCGCCCCTCTCTTGGTTTATTTATCGCTATCTTTATCCACTTCTAAGTTTTGGGCACTTCCTTTTTCCCACATCCGGGGTTTTGTTCCTGTTTCTACTTCTCTTCTCGCTGCTGTCGCCGAATCCTGTGCTCCCTGTCACTGCTAGCGTGTCTGGAAGTGTTGCTTTTAATTCCTGTCATCACCGACTCTGCTTGATGTTGCTGTCGGTTTTGCTAGAGGTGTTGCTGTCTGTGTTTATCTCTCCGTTTTACACGCCACCCATTTTGTTTACCCAGGCCGAGACCACGTGACTGCGTGCACTTCCGCCAGCGGTCGCGGCGTTTCCTGTCTTTGTGTGCCCCCCTGCGTTCGTCAGGCATCAGTGACTCGTCACTGTCACGTGGAAACAGATGTGTAGAAGGCTTAAATAAACTGACATTGAAATCGCCTTATATGAGTAGACAGTTTTTCTTCCCTCTACTTACTGGATATAGTTTTTCTTACTGTCACTATCCACCCCCATCAGTGTTCATCCCTCCCAAAGATTTTATACATATAGTCAGACGAATGGACGAATATTGGATTTAGCGATCGAAAAAAAAATTCCCGCGAATTTGTCTTCCCAGAGAATATGTGTTGGAAGCTTGGGGCGTTCAGGCGCCGACTTACGGGCGCAAACCTTGGCCGTATGTTGATGGCCGCCCAGTCTGGAACTGGGAGGGGGATAATATGTTGTGGCACAGGCTTATCTGCATAGGCAGGTGCGAGAAAGCCGAAACATACTGCAGGACGGGAGCACGAACCGAGGCTAAAAACGGTGGTACCTATCTGTGAGGAGAAGAAACGTTGGACTCGAGTTGATTAAAGAGGAAAGAGTAGAGCGCAGAATAAACGTTGAGAGGGAAGAAGGGGGCATCGGATGATGCAGGGGGGGGGGGGGGTAGAGAAGACTACAGCAGCCTCGGGGAAAGGGGCTGGAAGGGTGTGATTCGTAACCGTCCGGGTTCCTCGAGATGGCGAGCTGGTTGGTCTGTGTATTGTTCAGGTGATTTTGGCAAACATGTTGCACCTGTGGCTTAGGCAGGTTAGAGCGCCCCCTGTTGAGTGTGAGTTCAGCCAAACATTTTCAAGAACGGAGCAAAACGCCAGTAAGGGATCAATGTAACGTAGAGGAAAGGCTTGCTTTTGGGATTTGCGATTGCAGGTGAAAAAATCTTAGTTTTAGATTAGAATACGACACTTAAAACAGGAGTTTACTTGGATCATTTACAAACGTCGACGTCGACTTTATCAGGTTTGAAAGCGATAATGTTCGTAAAGGGGCACTTCGATTTTTCTTAATTTGAAGTCTCGAAGACGCATGCTTATTTGGGATATGTTCCGGACTTTGTGCATCGTGATCTTATGTAAAGGAAGGACAGTGCACATATAATTTTCATAAATTGCATGTCTGCGTATATTGAGAACACCGATAGTTTTGGTATGGTGGCGTTGAGTACCGTAAAATAGTCGGTTTTTTTCCAAATGGATGACATACTTTTATTGTAGCTAGCATGATGTAGAGTGAACTCAGTGATGCAGAGAGAGAGAGAGAGCGTTTTTTTCTGGAGCATTCGCAATCCGAGTATTTTCGTTCTTAGAGATGGTTAACAAATTTGATAGCCAATGGAATCATTCATCGTTTTATTTGATGCCTGCGTTTTTTTTTAAAGACCGACATTTGAAATAAATCACCGATGTTCTTCGCATAACGAAGCTTTTGATTCACGCCTGTCCATTTCGATCCATTAGTGAATGGCATGTCTTCAGCATCCAGCCCCACAACGGGGCAAAGGGGGCTCGCACGACAAGCCCCGTCTCTGACCTCGGGCCTGAGCTGGTAGCCGACGTTTCCCAGCAGCGGCGAGAACTTTGCCCGTTTTGCCGCACTGGGGCCGAGGTCGGGCCGCCGACACTTGAGCGCGCGCGCGAGGAAGAGTGCGACTGGCTGCGGCGATTGATGGCGAGGGCGATCGATCGCTAATCAGTGGCAGTCTCCGATGCCTCGCCACAAGTGTTTGGGGCCGGCGCTTCCTTCTCCTTCCGTAGCCTGTCTGGCTGCCGGAGGACGAGGGGGTTGTGGGGGAGAGAGATGGGGGTAGGTGAGAGGGCGGGCTCGGGCGCGTGTTCATTCTTGGCCGTGTCTAAATGTCACGTCAGGGAGGAGACGAGAGGGCGCGCGCTCATTGTGAACAGTTGTCGCCCTCTCTCCGTGTGCTGGCCGCGCCGCCAGTTGACCAGATTGGGTCGACCGCGGGCCGCCCGGCAGAGCCAGGATGCGCTGCCGGTCCGATGTATCGATCTGAGCAGAAAATAATTGCGCCACAGAGTCTTTTGATCGCGCGGCGACTGTGCTTGCTGTGTAGCCGCTAGCTGCAGGCGGAGAACGTTGTCAAGTTGAAGTTTCTCTGTCACCCCTCTTCCCCGGCTCCCATATCCTCAACAGTCCCCTAGAGGCAAGAGTTTTGTCGGGCTAAAGTTTCCTTTTCATTATGTCTGTCGACCTTCTCAGATTCATATTTTATTATTTGGCTCCCTATTCGGCATTCCGAGAAAGTTCAAATAATATATATATATATTAAAAACGAATGTGTGTGTTTGTGTTAGTGTTATGCAGTTCCACACGCCTGAACCGAACCACACCAAATTCGGCACGCGGGTTCCTTTTCACCCGCAGATGGTCACAGGCCATATTTCGACCCTGTACCTAGGCCTAAAAAAAATAAAGAAATATGACAAGTCATGTAGTACACAGCGGTCAGCATGCAAGGGAGGTCACCAGTCTTTTCCCATTCGTACGAGTACTTTCCCTTGCTTCGCTGATAAACAAGGGTAAGGGTTATGGAGTGTATAAGTATGCCTTAAAACGATGTCTAAAACATTCTATAGTTTTTATACATTAAAAAAATCTAGTCTTAAAAACAGGTTTGGATAAATTGGTCGTGTAGACACCTCAGCTTTTCCTTAAACCATTCTAGATGACAGGTAAGACTGTTCTGGTTGGTCCAAATTCCATTTAGTCCAATATTTAGAAGTGTTGCTTTGACCGAATAAAATTTCGATTGGAAGTTGCCTATTAATGGGGCAGTGGCTATTTGCACGTCTCCGTGCAGACAGAATCCAAGGCTATTTGCACAGCAGATGTCGTGACTTTTCATACCGCTTAGCGCAAAGACACAAGCTTCAACTTATAAAAGCCCTAGCTATAAAAACCCGTACCTAATACCCACCCTACCCCTATACCTAACATCCCTAAGACCTAACCCTACCCCCCCCCCCGCCCCCTCAAAAAAGTGAGTGAATACGCATTTCCAACCTGCGACATAACATTTACCCACACACCGCCTCTCCCCCCCCCAAAAAAAAAATCGTAAGGTAACATGGGTTTCGAACCAGTGCCAGAACTATGAAAGCCCTTATCGGTACCACTCAGCTAACGATCGCCATTGCTTGAATTCTTCTCGGTAACCTTAAGAAGTGACGCTGGAGAGCGTGACAGCCCGTGCAAATAGCCTCGGATTCTGTGCATGGGACCGTGCAAATAGCCTCGGATTCTATGTGCACAGGACTGTGCAAATAGCCAGTGGCTGTTCATGAGGGTTAAGAGTAAGCCTGTACATAATGTTAGACAGCCTAGAAGTCACGATAAGCTATGTAGCTAACACATCGTTGACACCTGGTCGGTTTTCGCTTGGCTTGCCGGCCCTGTTCAGGTTACGACGCAGCACCGGGGCTATTGCCAATCACCAAACGCCAATAGGTGCCGGCTGTGACAGAGAAGCCAGTCAGGCTCCTGTTTTCATCTATTTTTAGTGCCTCACAAGATAAATCCTTTGCTCTGTGTGATCGAAAACGGACGAACTGATCGGCATAAATGGCGGACGGGGTGGGGGTGGGGTGCGGATTGCTCTTATCGATTTTTGTCTTAGCTGGATGGAAGAAGAAAGATTTTTTTCTGTTTTGCTGCGGGATTGTAAGGGGGATGGGGATACAGGGTTGCACGTTGACTGTTTATCTTTAAGCATAATTGCTATTCTGGTTTTTTTAATTATGCTTTTTTCGGGGTTGATTGATTTGAATAGTTCCCACTTAAATGAGATTTACTTTACAGAGTCTGTCACGAAGTGTAGAAGGAAACGAATAATTGTTTCAGCAGCTTGTCGACAGGGTGCGTAGGTTGTGGGGGAAATGGCCGAGTAACTGACTCGCCTCGTTCTAGTTCTGGTTGTAGTTATTTAAATATGGAGTATTGACCAAATCAGTTTCCCGAGACTTTTTTCCTGTCGAAAAAGCAGATAGCTGCCATTGTCACGTTTTGGTTGGCCGGCTTATTTGTAAGAAGTGTGCTGCCACCTAGAGGGAATTTTGTATTGTGAGGGGAGGGGTAGGAAGAAGAGTGGAGGAGGATGTCGGAATGTCAGAAGAGAATTTCTGCCGCCCAGCCCTGTAAAAGGTTGGTTATGCTCGAAACGAGATCCGAATCCAAGGGTCTGGGTGTCTTCGTAAAACGCACGCCATCATAACGCTGCAGATCGACTTGGCCAGTATTATGTTGCCTGGTAGCTCCAACATAGGTACTGGCAGCGCTCAAACATAGCCGCATGCAGACGTATGTGCCCAAGGGAGATTACCGTACCCAAACACGTAGCAAAGAGAGGGCCGAAAGAAAGGAATTTGGCAGATCCTGGTACTCAAGACAAAGCTGAGAGCCATTCGTGTAAAACCACCCCTTATGCTGTCAGGAAGTTGAGAAAATCCACGTAACAAGTAGTAGCAAATTTGCTTCTTTGTTCGCCATGCCGTGGGGCTGCGCCACTTCATGGGCGTTGGGCGCTGGAAATTACATGTCGGACCAGCCAGTCGTTGGTTCTGATTTATTCGAGCAGCGCCGTGGGTGCTTGCTTAGGCATAGGTGCCGCGGCTGAGGACACCGTTATTATCTCCCTTAGCACTTCCCCAGCATCAGAAGTCATAGACGTAAATCGTAATACGTGTTGTACTTTAACAGATAGCTAGGAAGATTGTAGATTTATGCAAACCACCTTACTGCCTACGGCTTACTACTGCGAAAGCCTCTGGGATGATTGCACAACCCATTACTTCTTAACATGCTGAAAACTAATTGAAGGTGAAACGCCTCGCAAATCTTTGCAAAGATATGTGTGCGTGGGTGTGAGAGAGAGAGACAGGGAGGGGGTAAGTGAAAAAAGAGGGCTAGGGTAAGATTGAGGGGGTGCGCAATAGTATTATAGCCCTTTACAAGAACAGGCTTCCCAAGCCGAAGAGAGTTTGCCACGGTGACTGTTTCCAGAGCACTTGAGCGGTGCGAAAGCGACTGCACAGGCAGGACAGCACCGTAAATAACGCCGAGAGACCAGGAGCAACGCTAGATAGCGAAAAGGGAGGGCTGTCCGTTATTCCGGAACTTGCTGTTTTGCCGTCAAACGTCGCGGTTCCTCTCCTCTGTGAAGGTCACCCCCGATCTCCCCCCCGCCCACCCCCTCTCGACACTTGACGCCCGCAGTTGCCGAGAGATGAACAAGCGCGTGCAGCACGCGATTAGTTCTGGCGGCCATTGCTATTAGATCTAGCCGCTGCTTTGGCATCTTTACTACTCACCTGCAAAGTCGGCGACGCACCACGACACCTGGTGACATCTCTGACCACTTGCTACTGTTGTTTATGGACCCCTTGCTTCGCTCCAGAGCGACAGCATGTGCGGTCGTGGGAGAAGGGCTGTCCGTTATCCTAACACTGACAGTGTTGCCGTCGGCGCGTTCAAATTGATTTACGCCAGAAGTGACTATTACAGAATGGTTTCATTTGATAGAAAATTCACTCATCCCCGTCCTGATATGCACATAGTTTGCGACTGACGTTAAGCAACAAATACCCCCATCTCCTCTGTACCGTCCATTCCGTTAGACGTTAGTTTCAACTGTTGTGTTTGGACATTATATTCAATGTTATCGTGATTTTTCCATAAATCTTCACGTTTCCGCAAGTGCCGTGCATGTGTTCTAATCGCCAAGATGACTATGTGCTTAATAAGGAAGTTTGGAAGGAATCACAAGAAGCAGTGCGGTGACACAAGTCGCTTGCCAAGAGAAGCCCCCCGGATCATTAGCTGCTGGGTTTCTTTTTACAGCTGTGGAATGAAAGGAGAGAGGCGCGCGCAAGCCGCTCGTTTGCACAGACAACGCCTGGGAGCTGCGGGTGGGGGGAGGGGAGTTCAGGGATGAAAGGCGAGGGGATGTGGAGGTTATTGATTGCATTGTTGCCGGCAACCCTGTTGCCTTTTAGCCCGAAGACGTCGTATCGTCAGCCATCTTGCTGGCGCTCTGGCGGCCTCGGCGCGGAGGGAGGTCTCCGAGGATCTAGTGCCAGACACTCTGGTAACTCTGGCACTAGGACCACGAGGGCAGTTGTCGCCCGCTGGCGCCCGCAGCGGGACCTCTTGTGCAGGTCGATGGCTGCGTTAAGACGGGAAACGACCTTTTTTTTTCAGTTGCTACATGCAGCTGGAGAAAATGGAGACCTATGCTATGCTTGTGCTAGGAGGTGGGGGGGGGTGAGGGTGGTGGTGGGGAAACGAGTGAGCCTATAGTTGCTCAGTTAACGAACAAGACTGTCTCCCTTTCTCTTGCTGGTCAGATAAAGCAAAGACCTTGCTCTTAAGATGAAGCGTAGATTTCTCTCCTTTCAGATAGAGCTCAGGTAATAAATCCCACCAACCCCCTGTCGAATAACGCATAGGTTATCTCCTTTTTTCATAAGCATTTTGTAATGCGTTCGTAATGAAGTTCCCCCCCCCCCACACACACACCCCTATCAAGCTTAGACTGAATGAAGTTCAAAGTTTCTCTTTTTTCTTTCTGTCCTGAGATGCATTGTAGATCTCTTGAAGTATGTAGTGTCGTGTATAGAGATAAGGGGAGAAGATTGCGCAGAGAAGATCGTGTGGCACGTTATGATTTTGATTGATAGCTGTCGCTGAGCCCGACGAGAAATTATTGGATGTTGCTTTAGGGAATGGATATTAAAATAACGCCGGTAACCCCGTGTGAACATCGCTGCGATCACTGCTGGAGATAACCTGCCATGATACAGCTTGTGTAGCAGAACACATTAATAAGGCTTACAGTTGTGCGATGACAACGTTTCAGTTCTTTAATTTTACAAATTGCAGAAGACGAAAGATATTACCTTCCATCACAGCCAACAGCTTTCATCAAGCAGATCTGTGGTAGCCTATGTGTGACGATTTAATCACCCCGACTTGTAAAAATTTGAGGAGGCAGCAACAGAAAATGGCGGGAAGAGGCTGCAGGGCTTGTGTTGAAAACGTAGGGCAGTCTGGTCGTCATAGAGCAGACACATAAGACTGGATGTGTTTCCCATTCAGCATATCTGATTGAATTTTTCGTGAACATCGAAGAAAGCTGCTGGGTTTTGAGTGAAAGCCACACTGTGTGTGAGGCAAATACCAAACTTAATTAGCCCACTGTTGGACCTGAAGACGAGGCTAAGCATATGGAAAACTTTATTAAAGTTATCTTTGACATTTAAGGATTCCTAACGTTTTTCAGGATATCCACATGTGCGTGATCTCGGATGTATAGCTTACCAGGAAGGTCTGTCAGTAACTTTGTATTTGACCTACACCTTTGTCAGATAATTCGGCAGAGCTTCATGTAAGCAAAACGATCATCTTGTCTTTATACTGTTCTCAATTTCTCACTGCTTGCTTCTCACTCCAAACTGATGCATGCAACAAAGCGTTTAAGGCTTTTGTTCTGTCTTTCCATATTGGGGAAAAGGCAGTTATAAAGTTCCAGAATAGAATTTGTGAACGACTGACGTGATTGCTACATGTCTGTATAAGGACTTTTAAAAAAAAATGATCACGAAGAACAGACAGGTGTTATGTCTCCAGCGCTGTCATCATAGGCTGTCGTTGCAGGGTCGTGGATGGCTGGCGCGCTATTAAAGACGATTCCCTTTTGTCGCCATTTTCTGTCTCATTCTCTGGCTTGCAGTCTGTGTGAGCGCGTGCATGCATGTGGGGGAGGTGCGTGGGTGGCTATTGCAGGCGTGCGCGCGTGTGGTGTGGTGCAGGCGAGCGAGGCGGTGGGGGGGGGGGGGG
>SMGT01006396.1:356968-370348 GCA_004794575.1 Lanistes nyassanus
GGGGGGGGGGGGGGGGGGGCAAAGCCCCCGAGAAAGACAGCATCCCAGCAGAACTAATCGAACATGGAGGAGAAGAGATGATGAGAGTGCTGGCCACACTGTCAGAAAAAGCTTGGAGTCCACATAAAAGTGGTGGTCTCATAACACCCCACTCCCCAACGACCTTAAGGTCACAGGGCATCCTTACACCTGTGTAGCATACCTGTGTACTGTCGTGTAGGTTAATACCCGACGACTCGGGCTTGGAGGCTGTCGATAGGTGATGACAGCGGAAGCCAAGTGTTGCAGATGACATTAAATTTTCATGGTTTGGCTGCACCGTGTTACATGAACGGGGAATCGGGTGTATAGGTGTTGATGAGTTTATAATGCTCTGAGAATCAGTGGCAGAGCCATTCTCTCACTTACGGCGCTCTAGACAGGTCAGGCGCTGTGTTCCTCGGGGTGATAATTGAAACGTCACAGTTTGACTTTTAGCCTGAAGTGGATTTCACTGTGCGACAGTTTGACAATTTGATGCTGACATGGGCCATCTTCCCCCAAAATTATGATTATTGTTATTGTTCTCTCTGTAAGGTGACGTTCATTCCTGCTTCGCAACCCTCCTCTGTGCTTGTTCTCTCTGTGCTAGCTTGCACGAGCGATCGTATCTCCTGTTCATACGTGAAGATGCACGTAAAATGCACAGGGCGAACGGGTCTTACGATTCCTTTTATAACCGGAGGAGCATATACGAACACTTATGTAAGCCACCCCTGGACACTTGCCGGTCTACTTTCTGTCGAATTTACGCGTAGGATGCGGGTTTTGGGGTGGTGGTGGTGGTGGTGGTGGTGGTGGTGGTGGTGGTGGTGTTGGTGGGGTGTCTTCGTGGTTACCTTGTTTACACGTCGTAGGCGGGTGTCTGTTCAGGTCGGAGTTTGTGAGGCAGATTGTTCTCTGCTAACTGCTCGATCAGCAAGTCAGCATAACAATCGCCACCCCCCCCCCTCTCTCTCTGCGTGTAAGAGTTGATTATCGTTGACATGTAAAGTCACTTAGCGACCATGCTGTGGCTCATCGACACTTTCCTGCCTTGACTCCAGCGCAAACAGAGCGAGCGATCGCGCACGGGGCGGGCTTGGCAATGGAGAGCTGCCGGAGGGGAGTGAATGCAGTGGGGGGGGGGGAAGGGGCTGAGGCTTCTTGTTGTGCGTTTATTGACAATGCCATAACCCTGCATCATTCCTTCTGATCTCCGGCGTATCTTGTAAAATCGATGTAGCAGAAAAAGGAAGCTATGTGAGAACCAGGGAATAACTGGGAAGTATTGTGGTGACTTGGTAGGGTAAACCCCTCCCAGAAATGCGCAGATACTTAGAAACCTCGGACCCCCTCCTGCCCCCGTTATGTACTAACTGGGAAGGAGGTACGGGTTCGGTCACGCGGGGAAAACAGGAAGGTCCACAAACCTTTACCCATAGCTGTTTAAATACGTTCAGGGCAGTATGATCATCCAGTCTTCTTGCCCGTGCTCTTTCCGCCTTACGTATCGATCCGCGCATGCGCTTCAGCCAACACAAGCGCGTGCAATGGCTGTCACCGGTGTCGTCTACAAATAAGGTGTGCGAGCCAGGATGTCAGAGCGGCTTGGCAGCAAGCGTTTAAACGCCGCCCAACGGCAGTCCGACGATTTGCCATGCCAATGCCAGAAAGTTTCCAGATTGGGTTTGGAGGATGGATTTATGTTTAGGCAAGGCGGTAGGATGGGGGTTTCGGCGATCAGGATGCACATTCCCTGGCTAGAGCCTGCGTGCTTGGCCAAGTAATGTCATTGCTATCACGACGCAGGTGCTTTGCTGTAGACGGTATAGGTAAGAGGCACGCTGTTTATAGACGTATACGCTTGGGTGAGCAAGGGAGGTTAATGTCAAGAAAATTTAGCCCTGCCCTGTTCGCTGCATTGCAGAATGCAGACGACAGGTGCTCGTTGACAAAAAGTGGCAGACGACCGAAGTGAAAATAGAGGTAAGCCCCGAACACTGAAAAAAAAAAAATCCAACACTTGGGCGGGGTTTGAATTTTTTGACGATAAAATTCTCTTCGGTAAGTGTAGCAAAGTGACCTGTTTGCTCGGTGTGTGTGTGTGTGTGGGGGTGGGGAATCATGTGGTCGAGCGGCATGTAGTCTATTTGATGTCAATAACGTTGCAGATCTGATTACCACGGGGGTGTGGGGGGGAGGGAGGGCTGATTACTTGCGAGAGCCGCGAGCAGCGTCAAGACTGATATCAAAGAGCCTTTACAATCATATCGAGTCTGCTTCTCTCACCCAGGCTGTCATTATATATTGTCACATATTAGGAATGCAAGTGGCTTGAGTACGGTAGCTTCCCTCCCACCCCGTTCATGTGGGTAGGCGCGTTGCTGTCCATTCTCTCTTTCTCCCTCTTTAAGTCAAGTGTATTTTTAGATCATCGCCTGAGCTTTGAGTAGAAGGGAGGAACTTTCGATCTGTTTTTGTAAGAGATTAAACGGAAGCACGTGCTAGAAGTGATGGTGATGGTGCATTTGAGACGGAGGGCGGGAAAGGGGGGGAACGTCTGAAAGTTTTTTTCTCGCGAAGATAAATCTCCTATTAGGCCATACCGTTAACGTGCATGTTGACGCAGGTGATAACTTTCCTCTCGTTCATCCTTCCCTCCTCTCAAGATATTTAAAAAAAAAGATGCAAGTTGCTGTTAGAACTATTTGGAGACGAACACCAAAGGTGTGGGAAAAGCAAAGATTTAGTTATTGTTGGTTGTTGGTTTTTTTTCGCCCCGTTCTTCCCAGCGGCAGCGCGTTTTCTCGGCTAGCTTCACAGCTGGCGCAGGAAGTAACTCGTTAGCGTACAAGCAGCTAAGGCGGCTGGCTTGTTCAAATTATTTACACAAGTCCTGCCGATCTCGTGCCTTCTTCCTTAAAACGCGAAACGTTTGCGCCCCCCGTGAAGCAGTTTTTATGATAACTGTACATTTAAAAGACGGGATTAGTTTGATTAATTTTTTTTAAATGCTGTACATTTCGTACCACCGGGTGGGGCAGGATGAGATATGGTAGATTTTAGTCCTCACCTTTCGTCGGCCAGAAAGCGTTCTGGGTAGAACCCCCAGCTTGGTTTGAAGACCGGAAGCTAATCCCAGCAGCCAGCATTCTTGCTGACTTGTTGCTGCTGCTATTTAATGATTACAAACAGAACTCTTGCGAAACATTCCAAAATTAGTCGTCTTTGTTTCAGCTACATCTGACGCAACGAAACTTGTGGCTTGCCCACAAAAGTAATTTTTGTGCTGAATTTTATTATTTTTTGTTGTTAAAAAATGCAGTTGTTTTGAACTCTTTGTTTGGAAATAACGACGGCAAAGTGGCGAACGGTCGTTTGAGCCAATTGCCAACGAAATGTGTCGGCTATGCTTTGTTATGTGAAAGCCACCGTAATGATAAGCTTAGCTATCTTTTCTTTTTTCCCACGGGATTCTACTGTTTTTCTGCGGCAAAGGGATATAGTGAAGCCATTCTATTTACCGTCTACGATAAGTACTGCTTACACACAACAATGAACGCATTTTGCCATGTGTTTTTCGTTGTCCGCACTTGCAGCCATCGCTTCCTGTCAGGCTGAGTACTGACCAGCGAGACATCACAAAGAAACTACACGCGGCACAAGTCACATTTTAGAATTTTTAGAAAGGTCATTGCCATTCTCAGGTGTCTCTACACTGAGCAGTACGAAAACTGTGTGCACCCCTTACATTCTCCAGCGCCCCTAGCCAAGTAGCGCTTACCCACTTTCTTGTTTCTATCACCCCGCGAGGTCTAGTCACACTTCGTCATTCAGGAAGTGTTGCTTTATCTAGTTGTAACGGCGTGAGTCGGTAATGTTGGTTTTTGTGTAGCATCGCACAGACCACTCATGTCTTCCGATACTTTATCTAAGAGATTTCGCTTGACGTTGGCAGATGAGGACAAGATAAGTGCGAGGTGTGTGCATAAATTGACAGTTTGACAGATTCGGGGCACTATGTCAATTTTTCCTAATAAAGTGCGGGAAGGGATGGGTGGGGAGTGAGCGGGCAGAGGGGTTCGTTGGCTTGTGGAGGTCTGTCGGACCTAATGTGACATGAATAGAGATAATGGCTGATGGCTGAACGATAAACTGAGGACGCGGAGGGAGAAAGGCTATGAGCGCCATTTTATTATTAAAAAAATAAATACTTTTTGGTTTTTAATATCGGAAACAGCCTCCTTCTGAAACAAGACATACTGGAACAAACACGTCTCAGAGTCGCATAATAACTACAATACGATTGGCAGCCTGAGATTGGCGTCAGAAACTCTTTGATCAGCATTTGATCAAGTGTGCTCAGCTAAGAACAGCCTTGAAATAATGAGCAGTGAATGCCAGACAACTCGTCTGTGGAAAATAATGGAAGAGTTATTTCTCTTAGACCGAAACTGCCTTCGAATTGATCGCTAAAGCGCTTTGAAAGCTGCCAGAAAGACGGAGTGTGTGTGTGTGACTATGAAAGAGAGAAAGCGGAAAGAGAGAAACATGAGTGGATATGGGCTGACTGTAGTAGTGAGGCTGGAGATATGGCCACAGTCCCGCACATTGTTTGTCACTTCTCGCAGAATCGTTATTAGCTACGAGTCTTGTGAGTAATGTGCATTTGTATTTTTATGGGGCTTCTTCAGTTACGCGGTAATGTTGCTACCCTTTTTCTTGTTCACCTGGAAGTTTGTTTGTTTGTTTTGTACCTTTTTGAGGTCAAAATGATGTGCGATCACGTCAATAGCCTATTCTGTTTTATACCAATACCATAAATGCAGCGGAGGTAATTGCACTGGTTGTAGCATGTTAGGATTCAGCGGCTGGGAACTTGAGCGGATGGGGGCTTGTTGCCACACACTGCTTCAAGGATTATTAGAATAACATGCCGTCGCAACAGAGGGGCGTGTTATAGGTGCGCGGAACCCGGGGAAGGCTTTAAAGGCTTCATCGTTGTACTCACCTGTTAGGTGGCAGGGGAAGGAGAGCAGCGTCGTTCGGCCGAACTGAGGTCGTCAAGGAGACTGGGCAGTGTAAAGAAGGCGAGAAGCGAATAAGGTAAAGTAGCGGCGTCGTGCTAGGTACAGTGTCATCACGCCACTGTCTAGATTCGTCTTACGCCGTTCCGTGGGTAAAGCTGTCCCTGGCATATTGACAGTTGGTATTGTCTCAACACAGGGGGAGAGATTGAGAGAGAGAGAGAGAGAGCTGGCGGTTTGTGAGTGCCAGCGAAGGTCCCGACACGGCAGTCACATGGAGGTTGAGGTAGCAGCCCCGGGCGTGATCAGTGGCCGCGGGACGCCCTTTTCCTGCTAGCCTTTTCTCTGACCCAATCTTTTTCTCTCCTCTTCCCTCCTGCGGCCTCCCCTTCCCCTCCTGTATCTGTTCCTCCCTCCCTGTCTTGCGGTGCAGTGTTGCGGAAATAGATCGGGTCAGTCGGGTTCATGGTCCCTGGTCTTCCATCATAGAGATGTATACTCCTGTGGTTCCATGTAAGCGCAGTGTGCAAAGAGCTTTGTGTGTCAACTGTCATAGAAGAAGCGGAATGGCGAGCGGTTAGAATGCTAGGCTCCGAACCCGAAGTCGCTGGTCCAGTGCCCGTGCGCTGATGCACACTCCCCCGCTTATTAAACCTCGGGTGTGCGAGAATTTATATGGCAGCGTGGAGGTTCGATAGTGTCAGTGGCCTTGAGAAAGCGGCGAAGACATGGGGCATGTTAAAACGCTAGCCGTCCCATATGGAAGTTTGAAACAACACATCTGATCGCACTGCCAGCCTTGTGGATTGATCAGTTCCAGTGGTTAGTTACCCTCCCAACCTTTTACGGAGAGAAGTGGCGCACGCACATACGGGGATGCAATTTTTTCCCTCATGCGGAAAACCAACGCATGTCGAGTCGAAATCGGAATGTGAACGTCTTGCTTAGCGCGAAAGCCCAGGCTTTAACTTAGACTTGCACACAGAAGCTCTATCTAATAGTAAACACCAACCTTACCTCTTTACCCCACCCCCCCAAAAAATCGAAGCTGCCACGGATATCGAACGCATACCTTTTAACAGTGAAAACCAATGTCTTCACCCTAAGCTATCGACCCCTACCAAGGCTTGTTCACTTAACTACAAGAAGTACAAGAAGTACTCTTTCCCTGATTGGCCCACATCAGTCTGAGCCATTTGACGAAACCTTTAGATTTGGGGGGTGGGGGTGGGGAAATCGCGGCCTGGATATCTCGGTGGTCAGAGCATCGGACTCGCGTGTCGAAGGTTGCAGGTTCGAGTCTAGAAGTGGCCAAGGATGATATCCTGGGGTTAAAATTCTACCGACTTCAGGCCATCCCAGAAAAATTAAAATTGCTTCATAAAACCGATCGTCATATGCAGATGTCTGGTGTTTCAGTGCGTAGCATCGTAAGGTGGAAGCACCGTGTCTAGAATAACCAACTACGTGCAGCTCTGAGGTACAGGAAATGCGACGAAAGACGTCAGCTCGGCGGGCTACACAAAGCAGATATCAGTGGTCTGGCGAAAGGTCACGACGGGTGACGGCGTGCTGGGGAGGGTTTTCACCTCTCACTTCCCAGTTCTGGGGGTTTGGGGCGGTGAGCAGAATTGACCAACAAGGAGGCTGATTGCAATCAACGATTAAGGGGGGACGGGTGTACCGAGCGAGGCAAACCTCAGTGGGGAGCCGAGGGGACACAAGCCCTTTTGTAAAGAGGAGCTCTGCAAGGATGGTGCCAGGCTGTCAGGCTGTCAGGGCACACTAGACACTGCAAGACCGAGTTTATTCTTCTCGGCGATGAGCAGGTGCAGTTGAGAGTCTGGGTTAGATGTATGCTGGTTAAAAGCCGTGTTAAAATCTGCCGAAGTACGTAATGCGCAGCTCACTTCGCGACGCTGACTTAAAGGGTCGTTGCATTCCAGCCTGCCGCAGACGAGATCATGGCTGCATAAACGTCAGCAAGATGTTTTGAGTTCCGCACCTCTGAACGAAAGAGCTACCGATCTGTAGCCAATCAGGGCGCGCTGAAAACATCGCAAAGTGAGCTGCAGACTTCACACGACCAGCGAAGCGCTGAACTCCGTTCAGGCACTTGGCGATGTCTGATTTTTCTCATCGCGATGTCTAAACTTCGCGAAGTTATCCGATGTTATGGTAGATTAGAACACACATTTACCCAGACGTGTTTTGTATTTTGGTTTCCTCGTGTCTGTACAACTTGTCTCCGATCACGATTGGTTCGTTTGGTTCTTGTAACAGAATGGTTAGCAAATCTGGCATCACAAGCGTTCTTGATGACGTCAACAGCGGGTTACATGTACCCACTATTCATCTCCTGTCACCATCAGCACCCCCTCCTCTTCATTCTTCACCGCGTGTTTTCTTTCATTTTTTATAGCTACTTTTCTGACATGAAATGATGTTCCTGTTTGTGTTGGGTGTTGAAGTAAGTCAAGTTTTCGCCCACCTCAAAAAAAGGGGGGCGGCGAGGGGGGAATGACACGAGCACTTTGTGAAACAGAAGGCAGGCGCGCAGAACAGGACAGTATGGGAGTTTCCCAGGTTGTGTAGGTAGTGCATGCGGTTGATTTATGTCCAGGCCACGCGGAGGTGACGGCTGGTGCCTGGCGCGCAACTGACTCATTTCTCCTGGGCAGGAACCTCGCCTTGTGTATTTTCACGAGCAGCACATTCCGAAGTCTACGGTCTATGTATTGGTGAACAGGGAAAGTAGGGATGGAAGTAAGAGGCGCGAGGCATTTCCGTGGTCCGGTATCGAAAACAGATACATTGGTTCAACCAGAGCACGCAAGACGCCAGGGAGGGAGACGGGCTCGCCACGCGAGGATTGTAGTCTGGTGGCTGTGCCGTATACAACGCATTTTGCCCTGGACACCCCGCCTGCGCGGCCAGCGGTCGTCTAAAGAGAGTATCCCGTCACCTTTCTCACCCCCCATCCCCCACCCCTTCAACGCTCGGGCGCAAGCCATACCACCCATCAAATTATCGCGAGAGAACGTGCGCGAACTTAGTGAACAAGTGGGACTTCTGCAAGAACTGACGGGTTCGGAGATGTCAT
This sequence comes from Lanistes nyassanus, assembly GCA_004794575.1. Lineage (NCBI taxonomy): Eukaryota > Metazoa > Mollusca > Gastropoda > Architaenioglossa > Ampullariidae > Lanistes > Lanistes nyassanus. Next base: position 365,120 of record SMGT01006396.1, read on the forward strand.
GCTTCGTTTGTCGGCTGCAGCCTTAACGACCGTAACCTCATGCAACGGTAAACTTAGACTTTTGTAGGGTATGGAGAAAGCTGTGCGGTTGCGCATCCTGATCAGGATGACACGCACGGACGCCAAACCGTGCGGTCCTTTTCAAATTATGTAGATCAGTTCACGCTTAACACTTATTCGTGGCGGGGTTCTCTCCCCTGCACCCCGCTTTCTCTGTTACGTGAGAGTACCTAGGGCACCGTGCCCCTGAGAAGCCCTTCTCCTCAACAGCCCCCGTCGCGCTCTAGCCTTATCGTGTCTCTCTCTCATGTCAACAAATCCCTGTGCCATGTGGAGAGGTCAGGGGTCAGGCAGTCACGGGGTCGGAGGTTACCGCACGCTGAGCGCGTGAAGCCCGCTCTCGGTCGGAGGAGATAGACGGGCCTGAGAGAGGATGAAGCCACTGGAGATGGATGTCGTTTGTCTGCTCCGCCAGGCAGTCTGGCAGCCCCGGAGGTGGCGAAACAGGAACTGGAAGAGATCCGCCTGCTACTTGTGAAGTCGCACCTTTCAGAGTCGCTCGCAGAAGGGAATGGGGGGATGAGCGTTTGCTTGCGCGTGCCTCCCGAGGGACTGGGCAGGGAGGTGGTGGGGGGGGATGAAAACGGAAGGTGGGAGGGGTGGGAGAAACGCCTCGCGGCTCCGTGTAAGTGGAGTTGAGCAGTCCTGACAGACGGCGAGAGAAGCGATAGGGCAGGTCGGGTCAGGGGGACGGGTTCTGATCGCACCCGGCGTCTTGCGTTCAGTTACATGCTGTCTTCCAGACCGCTGACAAGTCTCTCCATTGTGTGGTCATCGCCGGTCCACGCTGCTCGCGATCTTGATGTGCAGTGGGAACGCTGGAGCTTCTCGGAGCTTCGACACCCCCACCCCCAGAATTTCCTAGCCTCTTAGATACGCGCACCTTTTTTTTTGGGGGGGGGGGTTTGCCTACCACTCGTAGCAGATTGCTGCTTAGATGTTCCATTTCCTCCTCAACCCCCCCCACCCACAAGCGCAATGAACAAAGTGATTCAGCTTTTGATATTAAAAAATGTTTAAACTGTATTCACTTATGATGGCTGTATCATATGTTGACTTTCCTTTATTGGTAGATACGTGTACAAATTTGTGTTAGCTTACCTGTTAACCTTGAACTTAAGCACCACGTTACGCGGTCTGTTCGGAAAAAAGAGTTGGCACCTGCTTTGTGGTGGCAGGCGTGACTGAACCCAGAACACAGTAAAAAAAAAAACCGCACCATTCTCTGGTGCTCTGGGAGACAAGAATCTCATGTCACTAAGACTCTGTGAATTTCGCTGCCAGTGCACCGGCGCGCGTGTATGCGTGCACGCGCATGCAGTGCTGTTCTGGAAGAGCCGAGGCCAAAACATAATAACCCAGTGGGCAACACATGTTTGGCCGGAGCGCCCGACCATCAACTGCCAAGAACGTGGCGCTAGGAGAGTCATAAAAGGCTATTGATTTTCCCTTTTACCCTCCGCTAGCTGCCGGCCCCACACCCTCCCCATGCATACTCTCCCCAGTCCCCCTGCCGCGTTAAGCTGCAGCATGCATGCATTAAATGAAGGCAAGTGGAGGGGTTGCCGAACCCTCTAATTTCGATCAGGTTGTTCATGTCATTTCTGGTTTAATTTTATTTTAAGCAAGTTTGTCCTTGGTATGTGTCCATGTTGATTGCTATCCGTCTGTCTTCTCGGCATGGCGGAAGTTAGTGTTTGAAATATATGTTGAATAACGGTTCGCTGCAGTTGTGTTTTACGAGGGTGGGGGCTCTTGAGCAAGAAGCGTTTTGCCTGTGTGAGACTGAGCGAACGTGTCAGAGTAAGAGAATCTTTTCCCTCGGTAGATTTCTCTAGTTATTCACATTATTTCATAGCGTCGTCACCCTCTGGTGTAGAAACCATTGACCTGAGGCAGTAAAGGTTTTGGTGACGATTGCTCAATTAAATCTACATTTTACGAGATCACCATAAAAGTTTGTTCAGTAATCCTGGAGAAGTCGAGTCCAGTAAGTTAAGGTACGGCCCGTCATGTCACACACGTGGCCTTTTGATCAGGGCTGATGGCGAGTAGCGAAACCCAGCAGAAGGTACGTAGGTGACGAGCGGGTTGTCTGATGTTGTGACGGCTGCCAGCCGGCGGGTACTTCGGTCAGAAGCCCTGGTGGCGCAGTTCCTAAAGGCCATGCACACTGTCACCAAGCGGGATGATGCTGAGGGGGCACAGCAAGGTATCACTGTGTTCGCGCTGAGGGGGCGAGGCAGTCTACACGCGCCTCGTTGTGGCGAGTTCTTGCGGTGTTTGGCGAGGTGGAATCGTGAAGTCCTCGCCAGTCTTTGCCCTCGCTCGAGGTAAAGATAGCGACCGTTTTGTTAGTGATATAATGTTTGACAGGTTTTCCTTGTTCCCTGTTTGACAAAGCTTTTTGCTGTGGTCTGTAAAACGGAAAGTAGTAGCTCTTGATTGGTATATTGATAGATTATTTTTATGTGATGGTGTAAACTAAAAGAAAAAAAAGCTTTTCATTATTATCGGCTGGCATCGATGTACTCAGAGTAGTTCTAGTAGTAACGACACTGGGTAAATAACAACACTGATGTTTACAGAAGAAAGAAAAGAATCCAGTTGTCATGGTTTGGTTTAGGCGAAAATGGTAAAACAAACATACAGTAATAGAAATGTTTACAGAACGTGAGCATAAAGTTTTTCAACATTTTGTACAATAACATAAATTAGCAGAATGTGAGCAGATGTTAACACATGTACCAGGATTGCTACCGTTACCACTTCGCGTCTGTCTTACAGTGCTATTTTCCCGTCGTTGCCGCGCAGGAAGCCTCTTACCTTCGAGCGTGTCGCACGCGCCGTTTCCTGCCGTCGGCGTGGGATCTAGCAGGGTGTCCTGTTCTTGGGACGCTCTGAACTCGCTGCCGGGTCGTTGTCTCGCGGCGAGCGGCGCAAGCATGCGGGAGCTCGAAGCACGGTTCCTGTTAGTCGCAACGTCTGACGCTAGCGTGCGATCGCAGACCGGAACTGTTGACGAATGTTCGGTGAATATTGTTTGGTACGACAGTTTGGATGGACGGGAGGCGGCGCACGGACGTCATTTGCAGCCTGGGGGCAGGCACGTGATCAGTGCCAGACAGTTCGGACTCAGGTTGCGTCCCTTGTGCCCCCCCCCCACTCGCCCCGCTGCTGGCATCCCTGGGCTTCGATCACGTAGTGAGATGCGCAGTATTTGTGGATAGGTCGTAAAGAATGGGTGAGTTGGTGCGCGTATCAGTTTCAAGCCATTAGGGTAAAGAGAGGTGGGAATCGCGGATCTTTCGTCGTTTGTGCAGTTATAACAGGTTCGGATTGTGTGTTGATCTATAACAGAACTGATGCGCGTTTTATAAACGCGAGTAACGCTTAGGGAATGGCGTCGGAGGTCCCGCGACTGCCCGCAGGAGTTCTGTCGACACAGGGCTACTCGCGTTCTTCCCGTCTGTAGCAAGCCGCCCAGGCTCTCAGCTGCGCCCATAGCTCGCCGCGCTCGAAACCTGCGGCATTCTTGGCGGAGCGAAAGGCGCGTGCACCCTGTTGGCAGTGTGTGCACACTCGTTGCGTCAATCGGACAGGCACTTCCGGAAGGCGGTCGCGGAGTTTTGAGAGAGTGTAAATGCCCCGCCAAGATAGCAGTGGCACAGGAGATACCGTCCAACTGTGAATGATGCCAAAGGGGGGGGGGTTCAGCGGTATGGGCTTGGAATGCGATTCCATGGGTCTTTATATATATGTGTGTGTGTGTGTGGATGGGGTAGGGTTGGGAATAACCTGTCAGCCCGTGTCTTGCTTCCCACCCCTTCTTCAGCCTCTTGAATAGCGACCGAGTATCTGGCTCGCTGGTTCCTCCCCCCCCCACCCCCGCCAACCCTTCCTTCACACGAATTGACCGATCGGCGAACTCAGAGCTGATTTTCCTCCCCGTTCAGGCTTTCTTCTTTTCTTTTTTTTTCTTTTTTTAAAAAGAAAAATGTCTTTACCAGTTCGCCTACCAGTTTGGAGGCAGTTTGTCATTAGTTATACACCCCACGTTCATGCGGTCGTGTGCGTTCGTTTACCGTCTGTAAGCAACCAGCATTGTCTGCAAATCTGGCAGCCACCCTTTTGTACTGCTGATCTCCCCTTCTCGACATGCACGCGCAACTCCGACAGTCTTAAGGCTGTGCACCTGTCCATACAGAGCTGCGGTGCATGCACATTATGGCGTTTGTGTGGGAACTGCAGGGTGCAGACAAAATTGTCGGGAGATACAAAATATGGCGAGAGTACAGCATAGACTCCAGGGACTTGCAGGATATTTACCACTGGGAAAGCGTTGGGCAGGGTGGGGGTGGGGGGCTGTGATGGTGAACCTGACTCGTGACATAAACGCGAGAATTAAAAGGCTTGCTTCCGGTTCCTGCAGATAGAGTTTGAGGTTTTTTCCCCCCATTTCGTTAGGAGGAAAAAACGTACAGGGACAGAGTTTCTATGCGCAGAGGAAGAACAGATTTGTATATAGAAGTGAACGGAGGCAGTCGGTAGCTGAAACTTGAACTTTGTGCAGCTTCTTAGCCTCCACCCCACCCCCACCTCACTTCGCTGTCTTCTTTCCACTCAGCGCTTTTGATTCCAGCTTTGGGGGCTGGGCGTGGAAGCACTGCTGCCAAGGTCAGGTAGCCGACAGCTGAAGCTTGCGGTGGCCTGACGCTGACAGTGACGATAGGCTGTTCAGTGCACAGTCTGTCCCCATCTTCCTGACCTCTTTGCCGTTCCATGGCCGGCCTGTCTCGGACATGAATACGGCTTCTGGACGCTAAATATTTCTTAAATGGCGTACTTGTACTCGCACCAGAGAGACTAGAGGGCCGATCTGTGGCCGTACGCGGTCAAACGGCTGTAAATGAAGTAGACAAGGTATTTAAAGCAACCTCGTGAGCATGCGGCCAGTCCTGGGGACTGGTTTTTAATGTTGAGTGCTAACGGGTTCGAATCTTGGAATCGGTTTATATTTTATTGAACAGTTTTGGATTTTGTCTGCAAATTCTCGCGGCAGATGCATTAGTATAGTGCGTTAAGGGGGGCGATATGGAAGCAGCCGGTAGCCAAATCTGCGACTAGGTCAGCTGATGAGGAGTAATGGTGTGTGTGTGGGGGGGGGGG
>SMGT01006396.1:386615-434980 GCA_004794575.1 Lanistes nyassanus
ACACATTTTTATGTTGTGATAACTCTAGTCAACGAGCAGATGAGTAAAACACATAAGCACCATACCCTAGACACGACAGAGACAATACCGCGACACAGTCCCTGATGCATTAGGGTGCAGTCCCTGGTGCATTAGTGTGCAGTCCCTGATCTATTAGTGTGCAGTCCCTGATGCATTAGCGTACAGTCCCTGATCTAGTAGTGTGCAGTCCCTGATCTAGTAGTGTGCAGTCTCTGATCTAGTAGTGTGCTCTGCCCAGTGCCATGGTATGCTGTGCCTGTTGCTTTAGGCCATTTGCAGAGTTGCCAGCTCTTCTGCTTTAAGTAGAATTTGTTACGCTTGATTGTGTTGTAATCTGCTGTTATTCTCAGTGCCAAAATATTCTGCTTAAAAAAAAATCCCCTGTTGCTTGTTTCCGAGGCATGTTTTACACATGCGATAAAGCTAGTTTTTTATTTTTTTTGTGAGAGATGTGATTTAGAACAGTTTTATGGCACGTTCTTGTGGTGAGCAGTTGGCTAAGTGTAGTCGGTGGATGCGCAGTTTTTGCCTTGCATGTGAGAGGCATCCAAGCTTCTGCTGTGCCTCTGTAGAACAAGTTTTGTTTATGATCATGCCAGCACACAAAGAATCAGAACTGAGTTTACAAACCCTTTGCAGTTCTCAAAAATTGTATTTAAAGAATTAAAAGTAGCTACGGCCAACCTCTTTCTACAAAAACAAAAAGACTCAGCCAGAAATATTGTGAAGATTACAGCCAGGAGTCAGTGATCAAGAGATCAGAAGTTGGCATGCATTACGTGCAGTGCACTGTGTGCTACATGAACTTCAGTGTGTGGCATGGTGGGATAACAAATGTTGAAAGACATTTGATCTACAACACAAATAGATCATGAATTCCTTGACCCCATCAGTTAACGCTTTCTTAATTGCAGAACAAATGTTGAGTAATATAAACAGTGAAATATAGTCATTTGCAATGGATTCTGCTCAACTTATTCGAATTTCCACTCTCATATAAACAAACATTCCTCTTGCTAAGCCTAGGGGGTTGCAGGACCACATGCACTGGTGGCACTTAAAATAAAAGGGATAAAAGAATAAATAATAAATATTAGTAGACTGGATCCAAGTGTTCACAACAAATGTGCTGGCTGCTAGGGAAGACTATAAATATTTGTGTTCATGATTTTAGTTCACTTTTGGTGCTTTTATTGCATTATGTCACTGTTTTAAAATAGACGCTGTGCTGCATTAAACTTTGGAAGAAAGACTGGCACCTGGGTGACACATGATCATTGACTGATGTCATGTAGGGTCCTGCTAGCTGTGTATATATATATGCTTTAAATTAAATACCTTTAATTAATTAGTTCACTAGTTTACCTTCTTGCTCAGGCCATCTTCGTGATTGTTTACTGATGTTTCACAGGGTTCCTGCCAGGCTTATATTTAATATTGTGTTTAAAATCACATACCTTATTTAATATTAATGTACAGGGTTACCTGTTTGCACAGGCCCTGCTCGAGCAAGTGATGGGCATGTGGGTGAGTCCGTTGGGCGACATAGCCTGTTCTGTGACATGAGCAGCAGAGTTGTGGTTTCTGGCGAACAGCTGCACACCTTTCCCAGCATGGCCACAGGAGCAACAACAGATGGCGCTCGTTTCATCTATCCGTGGCCAGGGATTGAGGGTGTACTAGAGTCTTACCTGCGCCACAGAGAAGGTAAATGAGAAGTTTGGGTGTTTTTTCCCCACATAATTTGGGAAAACATATTTAGTCATATTAAAATATTAGTGAAACATGACAAGTCTAAACAGTGTGAGGGCATGGACTGGTTCTAGGGAAGTTCTTAAGTGCATGCATACCAATATTTAAACAGGTATGATGTAGATAAAAATATGCATAATTTAAGCATGTAATAGTTCGTTCACACACAGAATGTAACACTTTTACATTTTTATTTGTAATGATGCTTCACGCTGCTTCTAGGAAAAAACTTGATGAAGATAGTTTAACTCAATCTCATCCTGCGTCCTACAATGCATGACGTCTCTGAAATCACAGCATTTGGGGTGATTTTTACAGATACCGCCTCGGTGGTCTAGTGGTTAAGGCGTCCGCTTCCGAGGCGGGAGGTCGGGGGTTCGCATCCCGGCCGAGTCATACCTAAGACTTAAAAATTGGCAATCTAATAGCTGCCCTGCCAGACGCCTGGCACTACAGGGAACAGTACTAGGACTGGTTGGCCCAGTGTCAGTATAATGTGACTGGGTGGGACTGAGGCCCGTGTTGGGCCATCAGTCCCACGTGTGGCAGCACGTAAACTTTGTCTAAGCAACACCGTCCTGATATGCACATAGTTTGCGCCTGGACGTTAAGCAACAAACCAAACCAAACAGATTTTCAAAAAATTTTACAAAGGAACCTATTAAAGTTTGAAACATACTTCGAACATTGTTGGAAAGATAAATTTAAGTGGAAAAGGGGTTTTCCTACCTGAAATCTGTTGCTGATGCTGTGTGGAAGACTGTGTTGAATTACGTAACCAAAGTGAATGTGTTTATTGACACCAAACACTTGATCGCGTATTACAGCCATCTGCAGCACTAACGAGGTAGCACCTTCAAGAGAACAGAACTCAGAAAACCCATCTATTTTGTGATCTAAAGGAAGGAACTCTATAGAAAAATGATTTTTAGTAAAGGAAAACATCAGTGACATCCCTTGCCAGTGAACCACTTTCAGGTTTTAAGGCAGCACCGAAAATTGAGTGCAATCATCACAATGCATCAAATGGTCTCTGCTCATTTATCAACGGAATGATGGCAAACTGTTTGCTGAAAGACTTTGGTCTTTGTTTACAAAGATAATTTGAATACCTTCAGATTAAATTGGCCTAGGTAAGATTAATTTCGTACCAGTTCTGTAAGACATTTTCATTCATTATAAATGAAGATACTTTTGTCTTTCCACAGAAGAGCGTATTGAAGCACAGCTTCTTCTGGACAGATGTCGGCGCTTACACACAGAAAATGCAGAGCTGCGGAAAGTTGGGGAATCGCTGAACAAAAAAATGGAGGTCAGTTCTAAAGGTTTTTTTTTAAATTTTTTGAAGGCGAAGTGTTTATCTTTTTTTTTTAAACAACATGTTTTTGTGAGACGGTGCATGGAAAAGTGCAGCTTGCAGGTTGGATGGTCCAGAAGGTGGTGTTGATAAGCAGTCTTGAATCGTAAAAATGGTGGTTGAGTCCATATTTCTGTTTTGCAGGGATTGCTGAAAGAGAAAGACTCTTACACTGCGGAGCGTCTAGAACTGCAGGCATCGATAGACAACCTCAAGAAGTGTCTTCACATCTACAGGTGATGCCTGCAGACTGGACAAGATTCATTTCTTGCGCTATTCATATCGTGTTTCTGATTGGATGTCTTTATTTGTGACTGCGCTCCTACGCTGTTCAGGAGATGTGAAAAGTGAAACTGTGTAGTGAAGAGCAGAAGTGGCTGGCGTGCATCAGCTTTCGGCTGCACAAGAAACATAATTTGCCAAAACAGAGTTCCTGCCCTTGATGGGAAAGTATGGTGTTTGCCACAGCCAGTTTACAGTGATGTTGCTGGCATTTCACTGAGGTTTATACTTGCTGTCAGGAGTTGAGAGGGAGGAGAAGATGGACTGTTTTAGCAGTTGAGAAGTGTCACTGTGGAATCATGCTTTCTGTGTATCACTATGTCAATGGGAACTATAGAAACTGTCAACTGAACCGTTGGGATTACAAACTGAAGGAGGATTGCAAATGTTTCAAGGATGTGTGTCAGGAATGGAAAGTGGATGAGTAAGGTGCTAGGGAATTGGCATGTTTGAAATATCAGCTGATAAAATTAATGGGTGTATCTGCTACTTTCCATCCTATTGCTTTTTTTTTTAAATAATTTTTTTCCAGGCAGTATGTACAGTGCAGTCTGCTTAGCATGAGTTTTAAGGGGGGAAAAAAATTGCTTGTGTTAACCAAGTCTCATTAAGTACATGAAGTTAAGTCGGAGCAGGATGTTTAAAAACAGCTTATGAATACTGGACAGTCTATGACAAAGTATGCACACAGATCAGCTTAATCCACAAAACAACTAGGAAAGATTAGGGCTCAGAGTTACGTGTATTTAAACTGTACACGTAATAAAAAGGAATGTGCATGCACTTGCCAAGAAATATTGGTCAGAAAACTTAAGGTCTGAAAAAAAAATCAGCCTCGAGGTGAAACTGGGAATGCCTGATGGCATAGATCTGTCATGGCAAGCATGTTTTGTGCATCTGCGTTGTGTTTGGTTAAAGCTCTTGGAAGCTTCTTCGTTGTCAAGATACATCCGGTATGTAGGTCATCTGGTTGTTGAGGCATACGCACATATTTAGATCAACTTACATTTTAGCTTCTTGAATTTTCTGTGTCAGTTGTTGGTTGGTCATTTGCAGGTAAGATGCTTACACCTAGCCACAGTTTCATCCAGTGGAAGGTATAGCTCCTATTGCAAATCTATAGTCTTAAACATCAAATTGATACAGTAGCCACAGCACGATGGTCAGTGCAGAGAATGTTTAGTGTTTGGAAGTTGACCACCCGTGGATCTGAGCAATGTTTTAACTCCAGGATAGAATGATTAGCCACTCTTGGATTAGAACCCACAAACTTTGACATTTCTTGGATGTTGGTTTCATTTTTGACTCTCATAAAGACTGAAACAGGTATGATGGCAGCCGTTACCAATCCGGGTTACTGTCATGCAGTGCCTGTTGTGGGACGACTGTCTAGGAAAATGTTTCAGAAAGCATTGTCCATTGCTGCTTGGTGTGTGGATGCAGTCTTTGTATAACAACCCACCCCCCTAACCCCACTTCTTTTATCAGAGATGAGTGATGCCAGCTACTGAAAACTCTTCTGACCTAACAAGTTATTATTTGTATTCTGGGGGGTAGAAGACTATCAGCACTGTCTCACACCCCATCTCACTGTTGTGGTACTTGATGCCATAAACACACCATTAGCCAGGCAGGATCTTTCAACTCCCTCTTTTTTTTAATAAGAGGTTGGTGGGGTGGGGTGGGGGGTTCAATACATGTGAGGAGGTGGAGCCTGGTGAGTGCAAATCTTTCTGTGTTCTGCAACATGATAGCTTTGTCAAAGTCCAAACCCTCTTCTGGTATTCAAGCCTGTTGTTGCCACATTTGTTACTACTCCCTTCCAAATTTTTCTGCTGGTGTCTTCTAGTCCGAACAGATCACAGGTGTTACTTGCCCTCCCTCCTCCTCCCCCCACCCCACCTGCCCAACACTTCACATTCTGTAGGTCACTATTGTCTCCTGTATCAATGCCGTCGATCGACCCCCACCCCAACTACATGCCTAAATTGTAGTGGAAAAATTTCTTCTGTAATCTGGACTAGTGTTAGGTGGACTGCACTGTGAACCGCCTTTTTTGTTTCTACCAAGGACCACAAGATTTAATAAAATTTTGGTCTTTGAAAAAAAAAATCGGGGATTTTTTTTTTTTGTAAATTAAGCTGCCAGGTATTGAGTTGAATGGGATAACAGCAAGGCAACATAAGTTATTCATAGATAAGCTATATACAAGGCTCAGACTTTTTTTTTTTTGAAGAAAGTCTCAGATCTTCAGCTTTGTATTGTACTGATAAAACGGTGCATCTTGCTAGTACTTCTAAAACAGACCTGTTGACAGTTGTGTCAGCAGATATTCTGCTTTCTGTGATACAATATTATGCAGAATGCATGAACTCTTTTGAGAGAAGAATCATTATTATAAGATCTTATGTCATCCCATCTCAGTTTGTAAAATATTTTAAGATCTTACATCATCCCAGTCTCAGCTTATAAACATTAGGTGATGTTTTTGTTTAAAATTTCTTCAGTAGAACACCAATGGGGAATGAAAGGCACTGTCAGGATGGAGGACTTGCTTTTTAGCTCATTTGGATTTTATGACCTCATTATGTTTTGAAAGAAATATGGTGTTGATGTGTTTATTTTAAACATGCTGCAAAATTCTAAGACCAAGATATTTTGTAGAATCAAATCTGCCTCATAGTTTATTTCTCTTGACATTATTGTTCTCAGTGAGTCAATATCATCTGGTAATGGAAAGTTTAAATAACTGGGAAGATCTGTTCTTTGCTTTTCAAGACAATCTTTATGAATTATAGCTTCCGTTCCATACTGCATTATATGAAAATTATTCCATTTTTCTTTAAAGCCTGCCACTATAAATATCTGTTGCTTTTCCTTAATTGAGGTATGATCTAACAAGTTTTGAAAGCTGTTTAGAAAAAAAAATGCTAAATGAAGCCAGCAGGGAAGGAAAGATGTGCGATGTAATTTGAGAAAAAATGCTGGCTGAAACATTTTAGGTACATTTTTTTCACGATGTTTCCCCAGCTTGACAGAAAGATGGAAGTGGCAGGTAACCTGGAAATAAATGCAGATGCCTAAAAATAACACACTGTTACCCCCGTCCCCCCCCAAAAAAAGCTTTTCCACACGGGTGTGGATAGCATTTTGTCAGTGGAGGAATTAAGGTGTGAGACGGTTCTGTTTCCCTGAGGTTGAGAAGGTCTACTGGGATTTTTAAAAAATCTGACCATTTCATCACTCCGATTCTAATAGGCATCCATAAGATAATGCAAGTTTTCTTTCAGACAATGATGCATTTAAAAAAATTTTTTCTAGTCTTTGAACAAGCACAGTTGCATTGGATGTTGTCTTTTGTGCAAATGGCTGTTCTTGAGAACAAAGGTTAAGAAAATCATGCAACGTAAGTAATAATAAAAACAATGCCTTCTGAACCACACCATATCACTGAGAAGGGAGAAGGAGCTTCGTACTTGCTATATCATAGCCTTCGCCTCAGGATTCATTTCCAGGTTTTCGACGATCTGAATTCTCAGCAGATGCTTGTTACTGCAGTGGAGCAAATTGGCATAATAATATTTGTGTGTGACTGCCTTTATTTGGGGATCGATCATGCATGTCTGTGGAATGTGTGCCTGGTCATAGAAAAATTGTGAAATGGCCTCACTGTACTGTGTACACAGTGAAAAGTACTGTACAGATACATGTATATCTTGTCTTGATGTATAATTTAATATACCTTAACTGTGCAGCACCAGGGCTCAATGCTTTCAATGTGCAATTGACTTTTTTCCTCTTCACACTTATGTTATCTTTGTTCAAGTGTATGTTGTAAAACAAATTTCTAATGCCTTCCGTTAAATAGGAAGGGTTTAAGAAAGGTTTAGATTTTGATAACACAGGTAATTATTTGTAAGGGTGGTAATTAGTACTGTCACAAGTGCTTGTCAAATGTTGTGCAGCAGCTCAAAGGTTGAGAGTGCTTGGTAGGTGAGCAGGTGAGTCAGCTGACAAAGGTGCGATTTCCTAGTCATCACTAGAAAGGCAGAGCTGTGCTCTTGTTTGCAGCTGCAACCAGTTCAACTCACCCGTTAATTTTATTACAGACTTGGCCAGTAGTTGGGCTCAGAAGTGTTATGGCAGGCTTATCACAAGGACTGAAGGAGAGGTGGGGTTATTTGAATGCAGGTAGTGTTGTAACACCTGACAGATGTCTTATATTTATCAGAAACTCCTGATCAACTGACCAGATGGAATGGATAATGGGGAGCCTGCTAAGTCCACGCTAGGCCAGAAGTCAGTTTTCAGTAGAGCCGAGGATATCTTTATTTTTCTTTCTCGGACTTCTTGCCTTATGCATGCTGTGCTGTGGTTATGAGGAAGAGAGGATTGGAAAGTCAAAGTGAGCATTTCCTGAAGCCATGAATCAAAATCTGCCATTTGAACAAGTATAAACTGGATCATTGGGAAGAGCTGCAGTTATTAGCTAATTATTGGGTATAAGTTGATAGCTTCGAAAAGTTGCAGAACTTATGAGATTTTTTTTTATGGCGTGGTTGTGAGAAGCTGTATTGCAGCTGTTGACATCGCTGCAAGAAAAAAAAAAGTTTCACATGTTAATGGAGTCTGGTACATTTCCTTTTTGAGCATCCCATGTTGCAGTATGGCTCACTGACTGCATGTGTTTCTTCGCCAGTCAGCATGACATTTCATTGTCATGACGAAGTTCTCATATTTCACTAATGGCACTGTTGATCGTCAGTACTTATGCTAAATGAACAGACTGCTTTCCAATCAGGCAAAAAAAAAAAAAAAGGTTAAATTTTCATGTGCATTTTTTTCTTTACAGTAGAAAGTAGTAAAACCAACTGCATACTCCTTTGATGTATTTTTTCTTCCTTTTGTACAGTTTCCTAAATGATGCAATAAATTATTCAGGAAAATGAAGGAACATTGGTGTTTACTGCTCCATTTTTCAACCCTGCTGTTCTTTTTGCCAGGCTATGGTGACATTAGAATATCTAGCATTTTCAACCTTGGTCACAAAAGCAGATCTAGGCAAATGAAAAGAATTTTCCAAAGAAATGGACAAGTATATGTGCTGTGCAAAGCAGGTTACTAGTTCTGTACATAATTATACATTCTTGTCGTGCCAACAATGTAATGAGCTAGCGGCAAGTGGGACGACCTGTTTAACACTGCTTAGGGCAGGGGTCAGGGGTGGAGCTTACATGTACACCAGCTGACATTGACTGTCGGTACAGTGAACCCTACTGAAGTATCCTGCCTGCAGCATAATTTCTCAGTAAGTGGGCTGCTTTTTTGTGTCCTCATAATTGCTGAATTGCCTTTTTCTCTCGCAGTAACCCTCAGTTGCAGGGGGAGGCGGAACTTGTCACACCAGGATTGAAATGTTGGCTGTCAGATACTACATTAGGAATCCCACAAACTGAATTTGCATGATCAAAACTAAAGAAGTCAGGAGGAGGAATGATGGAACTGTTCTTAAAGCCCAAACTATCCCCAGGCACTTCAGTTGTCTTTTAATAAAGAAAGCAACATAAATCTGTATATGTGCCAAGGGACATGGATTTCCAAGTAATGGTTTTCTTGCGAAGCAAAGCTATATTTTCAGCCTGTCTGTAACCTGGCATTAGAGAAAGCGTGCATGGGTGAGTGCATCTATGGGTCAGGCTGTGTGTATGTGTACATGAGTGCGTGTATCCCTGGTTTGTGCAGCGCCCTGAGCTCACGTGAGAAAAGGCACTATATAAATGTTCATTATTATTGCATGGTGAATTGTTCCCAGACCCATAAAACAGGTTTATGAGAGGGAAGAGAAATCAATATACTCAAATAATGTATAAACTTGTTTTATATCCTTATATACTGCAAGACATACCAAACCCTGAAAATGTAATTTAGAAAGCTGACACGTCAGGAGTCAAAGTCATACATGGTGACCGGTAAGTTACCTTTGCATCTCTGAACACTTGCATACACATTTCTCCAGGTCAGTAAAATTCCAAGTAACAAAAGTGTTTTGCTTAACTCATTATATTAATCTACATTTTATATACCTGGCTCAGCTAGAGTATCTTTGTCACGCACTAAATTCTCAAGCACACAATGGCCAATGTTTATTTAAATATTGTACCAAATGTTTTCACAGTAGACAAGGGTTATAATGGACACTTGTCCTTACCCCAGGCGACCTGGTATCCCCTTCACAAACAAGAGCATGGTTAAAGCAAAAATTATTATGGGCGAAAGTCTTAGCTGCTAACATGAATTCTCTCTTTTTACACAATGCAGCCGTCAAAAGGATGGCTGGCAGGTGGGTGAAAAAGCTCGACACGTTAGATACATGCACATTGTCTAATATATAAGCCAAATGTGTGTGCTTGTACAAATCCACACGCCTGAACCAGTCCGACACCAAATTTGACATGCAGGTTCCTTTTCACCTGCAGGTGATCACATCCATATTTCAGCCCTGTACCTAGTCCTAAACAAAAATATGATGCTGGCCTTAACAAGTCATACATAGTGATCAGCATGCAAGGGAGATCACCACAGTCTTTTCCCTTTTGTACAAAGACAGGCATGGGAATCGGCCGCCCTTTCGTGGAATTCAGATTGGGGGGAGGGGGGGGGGGTTGGTTTCCGCTGAAATTAGGTGTCACTTTTCTTTTGTAGGCAATTTTGTATATGTATAAAGAAAGTCCTTTGTTTTCTTCTGCAATCGACGACATTTTGCAAGACAAGCTTAGGATTCTGTTTTGCCTGCCATGTGGCGTTCTGTTGCCGCCTGTTGTAACTTTTCCGTGCGCACTTGTCGCTGTACATTGATTCAGACTTTTCTCATCATTTCTGCCAGATTTCTATTTTTTTTCAGGCGATCCAATTCCCATGCCTGCGAAGAGTACTTTCCATTGTCTCAACAACAGGGAGATGGCAGCCAAGGGTAGGGGTTAAGGAAGGGGTATGTGTTAGGGGTGGGGGGGGGTAACAGAGGGGTAGGGGTGGGTGAGGTAAGAAAAACCTGGGCAGCGCTGGTCCCCTGGCTAGTTGACTATGGAAAGGGTTTTTTTCTGGAAAGTATAGTTATAAACTGTGAGTCAAAAATACGGGACTTATTAACTCTACCGGAGCCTAGCCCAAAACATGCCAATGTCCACTTGTTGAAAAATCCCAGCAACATTGGCTTGGCATAGGAAGACAGAATTTGGCAAGTAAACGTGTGGTAGTCCAGGAGGTACAAGCGAGAATTTCTGCATGCAGGGAAGAACTTTCTTTCTCATCATCCTCTTGCTAGTCTCACTTGCCCACCCACATATATGACATTAAGTAAGACTCTGACAGCAGTTTGCCAGAATCTGAGGCGCCACAAGGTATATCAAGCAGAAGGATGTATAGCAGTGCTGGACCAGCTGAGTATGGCCGAAGGACCAAGGAAGTTAGACTCTGGAGCTGCCAAATATGGCCAAAAGGATCATTATTGCCAAATATGGCCAAAAGGATCATTATTGCCAAATATGGCCAAAATGATCATTATTGCCAAATATGGCCAAAAGGATCATTATTGCCAAATTTTCCAGATACACTGTGTAGTTCAGTGTACACAGTGGACAAAACTGCGTGTATAGTCTAGCCAGGCAAAAAAAAAAAAAAGTCTGCCTGCTCCAGCTGGGAAAACACACCATCACATGCATTCCGCTATAATTCTATCATGCAAAACATGGTTGTGGGATGTCACTAAGCAGGGAAGACTAGTTAATGGTAAACCTCGCAACATCCAGAAATGTTCAGTAAAAGAACAAGTGCAATATCTTGGTATTTTAATACCACAGATTTCGAAGTGAATGTGCATCCTCATGCATAAACACAAATGCTCCAAGTTGAAAAGCCAATTTTAGCTGAATAAACTATTATGTTGCAGAATTTTAAGAAAATGGTGTATCTGCATTAGGATTGCATCAGTCTTAATGGCGAAGAAAACCAGAGCATTTTGTTCAGGTGTCTCTAGGACAGTAAAAGATTTAGTCTGCATGTTCACAACAGATGACAGGAACATGGCGGAGTTTGTTTGAACAGAGCTGAAAAGAACTGACAAGCTCTATTTCTCAGCTGATGCTGACCTCAAATACCTGTCTCAGGAGAAAAAAATGAGGGGGTCAAAAAACCCTCCTGATGACAGTGTCTGATAGAGATCCATGCAGTCCAAACCAAACCTACCCGCACCAACTGCACCAGACAAATGAAACAAGTATGGTTTTAGTCCTGGGACACACCCGACCCAGAAACCAGATTTGTACGCAATGAATGCATATGGTTGAGAGCAGCTGTCAGAAATGGGCGCACTGTGTTGATCTCCATTAAGGTCAGGTGATTCAGCTGAAAAAAAAAGTCAATGAAGCAATTAGCAATTCACTCTGTGCATTCTTGAAATAAACACCATTCAGTCTTTTGCTTAAAAATAAAAAAGTACCAACAGGATAGGCATAAGCTAGCAGTCTAAGTTTTGTTTAGCCGGTAAAATAAAAATTTAGACAGGAGAAATTTACATTTGAAAATCAAAATTAGAAAAAAATAAAATCTGTGATGTTTTTCTTTCTTTTTGCAAATTGTGGTTTCAATATGTAAATTTCTCCAGAATGTAAAAATGTCTTCTGTCACCAAGACCACCTCTGAACCCCGCAATGAAATAAAATTTTTTAGGACATGTTATTCAGTCCCAACAAAAAGACTACTTCTGGTGTAGCACCTCCACACAACTGTAACTTGGAAAGTTAATCTCACGCAGCAATTCAGAACACAACTTGTCGCCCACCTTAGCATGTGTGGCATCACTTTTGACAAACATGTCAATACTGCTGCGAAGCTTGGCGACCCTCAAATCCCAGATGTCTTTTATCAACGTCTTGACCTCATCAGCCCGTGGAATGTCATCAGTAGCGCTGCAGACAGTTTTCTAAGAACGTATCAGAATATAACTGATATGGACTAGAGAGGGGGAAATCATAGAGAACGTAGTACAGCAAAACCTGTCTGTTGCAGTTCCTTAAACTGGCGGACACCTCATACATATGGACACTTGAGCAAGTCCTTAAACGGGCAGCCACATGGTCTAATGCGAATAGGGGACAGTGATTTTTGGTCTCGATTGCATGCTCTCCTGTCCATAGCAGATGCAGTCCTTCCATATGCTAGTCTGCAGCTCTAACCACAGAACTATCGAGGTCCTGTTTCGAGACATCGTCTGCCACACAGCTATCGGTTTCCTTGGCTATGTCACAAGCATGCCAAAGGAAAGTTTTCTGATGAGGGTGATGGTGATGAAAGTGATGATAATGATGATACCATCACTACCCATGTCATATCAACAACTGTATACTGTAGTCTGGTGTTTAGTGTTGTTCAGTATTACGATCACTTAAAGACATGGTCCTGCAGATCCTCCCTCAGATAAGCAGCGACCTGTCTCAGAGGGACACTTAGGGGTCCCAAGGTGTCCCCTATAGACAGGTTTTGCTGTACCAAAAAAAACTGTACCCAAGAATTCACAATTAGATTTCACCTTGCAAGTAGCTAGTTAATCGTGGCGATTGCTTCAAATATGAATAGAACTGCTTTATAAGACTCTGAGCGCAACTTTGGTAATCAGGACACCCACTTTAATCAGGCTAAATCATTCTGGTCCCCAGCAACCATAGCAACCAGTTAACCATACATCACCACCTATGAAGTATGCCAAGAACACTGACCACTGAAGCAGTAGCTGTGAGATTTCCAGGTAGTATTTGCTTGGCATCTGTGTGAAGAACTTTGAATCCATTTCTTCCTGTTTTTTCTCTGTAAGTTTCTCTAAAACACACTCAGACTTTAAGTTATATACAGCACACAATTTTTCTTTGTAATTAATTTCTGAATCTTTTAAGGCATGGTAGCATGTAAGCTGTTAGGGAGAAATCTCAACGAGATATTAACTACAGACACTCCATTCTTTTACATCTCCTCTGCATGACATTGATTTACTGAAAAGTCAGTTAACTCTTAAGTCAAACACTACTGATTCATCAGACTGAACTGTGAACAATTAGACTAGCTCATGACATGCCCCTTTTCAATAAAAGTTGTCTTTCAATGAAAGTTTGAGATTATTCAAGATATAATTCTAAGAATTGTAACATGCAACTTTGGACCTATTTGAAAATATCCACCATCTTTGGGCTTTAACTTACCTCTCAAAATAACTTTAAAAAAAAGACTAGAGTTTAAAAATGAAAATTCACACTGTAGAAAACAGAGTACAAGATTGAGGGAAACCAATTAATAATAAGGCAAGCCAAATGTCTCCAATCAGTAATCACCAGTCTCTACACTCACCGATATCCATCCATTCAGGTTGGACTATTCTGCATTTCTGACGTTGCTTAAGACTACATGCCATCCACAGAGGAACTGTTGTGGTTAGGCCAGGGCTGAAAGGACCAAAATCTCCCTGCAAGTGCAAGAATCAATCATTCAATGATTCAATGCCAATGGAATGATGGAATAACAATAGAACATATTCTTTTTGTAGAGAATATGGTGAGTAATCTCCCCTGATACCCAGAACAAACATTTCGAAGATGGTAACTAAACTAGAACAGCAAGTGAGCTACTAGCGTTTTAAAAGATCCAGGTGTTAGTACTGAGCATTTAAATCTTAATCGAGTAGATCTACCAGGAAGAGGTGATGACTGGTAGCAATCTGTGAGATGGCAATATGAGGCTCTCGAATCCTGCTTTGCTTTCTGGGGTGTAAGACTTGAACATTCTTTCTAGCTTTATTTACTAACTACTGGGGTTCCTATGTCTGCTGTGTGGGATTATCAAGGGTCAGAGGCATTAGGCTGCAATGAAAATGCTTATGTGACCAACATTCAAGCCATCACATTCTCTGACACTGACATCTACTTGGTTATCAAACCATTAGTGAGACCAAGAACAAAAGGAAAGATCCCATGACTGGTGCACCATTTTATTATGTACAGGTGATCACAGCATCTGAGAATATTGATCAAAGGAGCAGGATTTTGCATTTGTAAGGCTTAGCATTATAGAATAGGAGGTAGAATCAAAATTCAAATGCATCCCCCTTCCCAAATCATGCCAAATGTGAACAAGGTTGTAACACTTCACAATGGGTGATTTTACAGTAAGTTCCTTATGTTTAATGACTTGAAGGGTCTGTCACAACCCACACCAAGTTATTTTACAGTAAGTTTAGCTCAGTGATTTATAGTTGCTGTCACAATCTACGCTAGGTCAGTGGGTGATTTTTTACAGTAGGCTAAGTAGGTTACTTATATTTAGTGACTTGCAGGTGCTATCATAACCCACACTAGGTAATATTACAGTAAGCTATTAATGTAGTTTACTGACTTGCAGGTGTTGGCACAATGCTGAATGCACACTAATCAAATGTGATATAAATATTACAGTAGGTTACACATCTCATGTGTAGTGACTAACTTGCTGAGGCTGTCACAATCCACACTAGGGCAATAGGTGATATTACAGCGGAAAAATTGGCTAAATAGGAACTCACGCTGATAAGATGTATTTTTTCAAGTGAAAAGTTTGGAACGATGGTTATGTGTTCTTTTTCTGCCAGAAACTCCACTTCTGATGGATCCATATTGATGAAGTCGTATCTCGCGGTAAATTACATTTCCAAGGTGAAGGCCATTTTGAAACACTCCTTGTTCTTTACCCCAGAAGAGTTATATTTCGGCGAAAATGGCAGCCTCCTTCTTTAGAGAGGCTGGAAACATAGGTCCATATTTCGTCAGGTGCTTTTCTGCTAAGGTATGTATCGTAATTTATTCCACGACTATGGAATAAACAAAATCTTTTTCCGAATATTTTGCCAGTTGCTTGAATAGCGTGTTTTTGTTCTAAGTGAGATATAAACTTTCATAATGATAAGCACTAGCTTAGGCCCTAACACTTTCGAACTTGATTTGTTCTTGACGTTAGTAGACCCACTATTCCATCCAGATCCGTCCATGGGATAATCTAATCCGGTGCTGTGGTCATTTGACTCCGAGGCTATGGAAGATAACAGCACATGGAGTAGATTCATATTATTACCATATTATTAATTAGTGTGACTGCTTACGAAAATTTTTACGCGTTAGCTTACGGGGGAATGTCAGGAAGATTTAGGAGAGAATCAGTCCTGATGTCAAGTAAGTGGCTTTCACTGTTGCATTGAAAACATCTTTCTGTGGAAATGCAGCGTTTCCCGTGTGGAATCAGACGATGTCTGTGTCGCGTTCAGCAGCAAAGACAAAATGTTCTAAATGTTGTGAGAATGCTAGCCACTGCACCAAAACAAGAAGCCACGCCCACGGGAGTGACTGGCGTTCAGCCCAAACCACTGTCTCCAGGGCAGCCAAAGGAATCCCAATCACTGTCAGGTGATTCATACAGGTGACTAAACAAGATTTTTTTTTTAACAAATTCAGTATATATTTCTGTGGACTGATCTGTGATCAAACCATTTTTTTATGTTGCTCGCATGGAATATTTTGCATGCTTTAGTGAAGAAGAAATTTTTTTATAGAACCTCATATAATGCTGATACATGTAAAACTATTTTTTAAATATAAAAGCATGCTTTCTGCTTTCCTGGATATCCTAGCCATCAGCTGTACTTCAGCTTGGCATGAACATGGGACAGTGTCCATGATGCTTTATGATTTGTTTGTTTTTGGCAGAGAAAGATACATCCCTGTCACAAGGAAATCGATTGTCCGCTTTCTGATGGAAGAAAAAGACTTCCTAACAGATGAAGAAAAGAAGAAATTTGATGATTTTGCACTAGCTCTTGACAGCGCGATAGTCAACAAATATCACGGAATTCTTCAAGAACTTAAGGTGGTTATTATGGTTGTCCATTTTCTCTTGTGTGCTATGAAGAAACTAGCAAATCTATAAATTTAAAAGGGAAAAAAGCTACTTGTCACACATATTGTAAGAAAAGGTACTGATTTTTTTTGCCACCATTGTTTATGGTTTGGTGTAATCTTTGTCTGAAATTGCATTTTTCTTTTTAAACGTCACACAATGTGTCATTGTCAATGAAATTTGGTTCCATAAAGTATTTGCATTGTCCTTGCAAGTGCCGTTTTATCCCATAAATCCTGACATTGAGCTTCGAGTATTTGTCTTGTCCTTACAGGTGTTGTTTGATCCCATAAATCCTGATAAGGACACAGTTACAACAAGACAGTGGCCAAGGCGGGAAAAGCTGGATAACGAGTTTTGGCTGCTGCAGAGACTGGAAGACATCATGGAGAAAGCAAGCTTCTATGAGCTGGAGAAGTCCTCGCTGAATCGGTTGCTGGCTGAGCACAATTCACCTAGTGGAGTGAGGGTGAGCAGCTGATATCAGCATTTTGTTGTGCTTCCTCCGTATGGGGTAGCTTTCAGTTGTTCATGGCACAACATTCAGGTGCTTTTATGCTTGGCAGATTTCAGCTCTGTAGTTCTAGACAATGATGTTTATGATTTTTCTTTTCACCTCAAAGTACTCCTTTCACTTGGGTTTTACTGGTTTAGTGGACACTACCAAACTTTGTAACAACATCATTCATTCTGCTTAAAAAATTGTAATCAGTTGTGGAACATCCTCATTTTAAAACATTAAAAAAAATTATTAGAGGTTTTTATTTTTTCCAACCAGGTAAGTGTGAACCCCGACAGATACGATGTGCTACGCTTTTGGATCCTGGGCAAGGAGCAGCCTCAGCATGAGGAGTCGCTGACGGAAAAAATGCTGAGCCGATTACTTCGTAGGCCACCAAAGCTTGGAGATGAGTATTACAAGCGTGTCATTGTTGCCATCCGTTTGAAGAAAGACTCTAAATTGACATTAAAAGCTTTTAAAGAAGTACCCGTTGGGAGCCTGGAAATGCTTCTGCCTGACGGCACCGTCAGAATGAGCTACTTGGACAGAGGCATTCTGACGACATCCATATTGATGGCCAGCGCTGGTGTTGTGGCTAAAATCGTCACCTTGTTGGCAAACGTCCAGTTTGACTGGTCACTGCTGCTGACTTTAGTGATGGGTGCGGCTGGCATCCAGACGTGGACAGCCTACAAAAATCGACGCAGTGCTTATCTTTTGGATGTAATACGGATGCTGTATTTCAAGAACATAGCCAATAATCGGGGACTTCTAGCTTTGCTGGTGGACAGAGCGGAGGATGAGACTTTTAAAGAGGCACTGCTGACGTACACATTTTTGCTGACGTCAAGGCCAGATTCTGTACGGCAGAAGCCAAGCAGTCAGCAACTTCCTTCACAGCTAGGTAAGGATATCTGGGAGTTTGGGGAGGGGGAGGGGTGGTGGGTGACCAGTATCAACAAGTTTTACAAATATTTTTTCTTAGTTTTTGTGTCTTCGCAGACGCTTTGACATTATTCTGTGCTTGTTTAGATCAATTTTTAAACAGGGGAATGTTGCTGGGACATCGTGTCTAAAAGCATTACCAAAGCCAATAAGAATTAGATAGTAATGTCGTAAGCAGGGCTAAACCACCTCAGCCTCAGTGTAAAGTTTGTCGAAAAATATTGGAAGACTGTAAAGTGTATTGTTATTCCATGCAGAGATACCAAGACTACTTGTGATAAATTTATAAACACAAATTTTGTGAATTCTGGATAAAGTGTCCCTTTAAGCTGACTGTTGTTAACCAGTGGTAGCAGAAATGTGTTGGGTTTGTAGAGTTTTCAGTTGTTCGTTTTTTGACGATTTCTTATTTCTCCTTTCTGTTCAAGACAGCCTTGAAAGAAAACACTAGATTTTTTAACTGCTATATATGTAGGAAATAATGAACTAAAATTTATTCTAATACAGCTATTAGTATTACATGTTGTCAATACAAGTCTGTCCCTAATTAAAATTATTTTAATTTTAATTAAAATATTATTGTGCTAGTTTTGATACAATGATGTAAGCTTCTTCCCTCATATTTCAAGAACACTGCATACAATAACAGGATTGTTTTCAGTTATACTCTGATCTGTATTATCCCCTTACTTAACTCTGATGATGGGTATTAACAATTTTGGTGAAAACCATATTTTCATTTTCAAAACTGTTCTTTTCACTTACTGACCTTGCAATAGGATTGACAAAGGGGTAGTCAGATCTGGCATAAGTTATGAAGCAAAGATTTGTCAGCTATGTTTTAAGAAAGATTATTTCTGTTTCCCAGGCTTACTGCTTCATCCTTCCATCATCTTTTTTTTTAAGATCTCCAGACAGTTTCTTTTAAGTTTAATCTTTGTTAGCATTAAAACCTGAACATATACCCTGTAGATGTTTATGAATTAGACAAAATAAGTACAAAATCTTCTGGCTAGCTGTCTCAAGAAATCTGTTTTTACTGAAGATGCTTTCTTGTGTGTCTGGCAGGTGGCCTGACTGATTCATCTTTGGAATCTAAAGTCGAGAAGTGGATCAAGGCCAAGACTGGGGTGGATCTTGAATTTGACTCGTCTGAGGCAGGAAAACTGCTGAAGTCCTTCGGCTTGCTAAGCGAGACGCAGCAAAAATTGAACGTGCTGCCCTTAGAGAGTGCACTACGGTGTCTTCCCATAACCCCTCAGTCTCTCATCGCTCGCTCCACTGAAGCAGACATCACTGAAGGCTATGATCGGGATGAATACCTGGAAACAGAACATGAATACAAAGAAGAGGAGCGACGGTCTCGGAGATACGGCTGGTTCTAGTGCAAGATGATTGTGACAGGGATACAGCAGAACTGTAAAGCTGTTAATTAGTGAGCTACGAATATTCAAAAGGGTGGGGGAGCATAATTTAAAGAGAAATTATATGCAAAAATTATGTTGCAAATTAACACATTTTTGTTAGAGCTTCAGTGCTGTACTGTTCGAGTTCACCTAAGGACATCTGAGGAACAATTGAAACTCAGGAAAATGTAGCTTCATGACAATTATTTGCATGTAGTAGAACTAATTTTATGCATTATTTTTAGGAAAGGAGAAGAGAATGAACCAATATTTGGGAGGAATCGTGTAGATTTTAGTTCCTTATTTGATGGTCGATGTCCGTAAACCATTTTAAAGAAAGTATTGAAAACGTGAAACCAAGAACAGAACTACAATGAAGTAATGTTAAAAGTGACATTGATGTGCACACCCAACGTTTGAATTGTGAACCCATGTTGTGCACATGATCTTACAATAATAATCGGATCAGAAGGTAGCAGAATGCTGTGCATTATGTGATATTTAATAGCTTCTACAGTTAGTTTTTATTTTTGAGTTGCTTTTTATGATGCGCTGTTATGATGCTATATCCTGAATCTTTGCAACTTTTTTTTTATTATATTAAAAAGCAGAAAAGGCTTATGAATAAAGTGATAAATCTTGCAGATCTTTGCAGTCTATTCCTTGTGGAATCCACATTTTAAAGAGCCAGCTCATTTTTGTTTTGCTAATATCCAGGAGCATGTGTGTGTGTGTGTGTGAGATCACCAAGGAGTTGTAATATTTTTTATTTGGTCATCCATTGCATGCAAGTCAGACTGTATTTACTATGACATCCATTAAAAAGTATGTTGAATATATCCAAGACTGGATTGAAGGGAACTCGCATCTAATTTCCCCCACATATAAGCTGACATGAAATACACTAGCTGTATGGGTCTTATGTCTGGTTTTATCAGATCAGCAAATACAAATGCTCTAGTGACTCATTCCTGCACACATTTCTTTCTGCACACACATACATAATGAAAGGGGCAAAGTCATGTTGTACGCACTATGTCTGTACTGCTTAATGTCCTTCAGCAACACCTTTTTGCTGGAAAAATGCATCTACTGTCCAACGTCTACAAGTCTCCAGTTTAGTAGCATGCACTCAGTGAATCTGATGTGACAGTACTTCCTGCTAACAGTCAACAAAAGCAAATATGCATGTAACACAATTACAATCTAATTTCATTAGGTAAACTGGATGATGCTTCTTTGGATGATTCTGTTAATGAACGTTTTTCAAGAAGTCCTAATATAGCACCTCAGCCTTTCCTAGCAGTGCAAAATCCTAGATTTCACAAAACCACACAGTGACTTTGAGGTCTAAGAAAAATTCTTTTTCAGACTCTCTTCTCAGTTTGAGGCTTTTGCCTGCGTTACCAGCAAGAAGGAATCACACAACATTTGGGGGATAGCTTGCAGTCCGAAATCTGCAAGACCGCTCCACATTTCTTGGCAACTTTACCCGACTATCTGTCAGAACAGCAGTTGGTAGCTGCTTTCCCTCTTATTTTTTGACAGAATTAGGGGATACGGGAAAGACATTATACCATTGTGGTTGTTATGGATGAATAGTGACCAAACAACAACGAAATGCTCCAGAATGGTTGAGGCCACCAATTGTGGGTCCAGAACAGTTTTCAAAATACCTGCCCATTTTGTTTTGGTTAGGGCTAATCTTTGAAACTATCAGGTGCTGATCTCACGTGAAATCACACAACAAACAGGGCAGAAAACATCAATCAGTGAGGGACTCTCTCTTGTGAAATAAGGCGCTGACTGGTAGATGCATGCTGCAGATCTACAATGAGCAGGCTACCAGTACCACACACACGGTTAGGTTCCATGACTGTTCTTCCATTAGACACCCAAAGCTTAAGTCGGCATACAATGAGGCAACCGCACTTGATGTGCTCTACAAGCTGCTATGTCAAACTTCTTCCCACTTACACTCCTTACATTTTACAGGAGAATAGCACTCAAGAAAATATTTACAACCGCTTCTGAGCCATGCTGTTTGCATGAAATTAAACATTTCTCCTCAAGCAGCAAAAAAGCCATGCTGAAAGTTGTTTTATCACCTTCAAAGCATAAAGCATATTTGAATCATGATGTACTCAGATGCAAGTCTTTCCAGTGTTCTCAAAATATTGACTTTGGTCACAGAACACTTCTACAAATACACAAGTACTAGATATATACACCAACTGTTGGACTTTACTCTTCTGCATCTTTGCAATACATTTTCTTTTTGGTAGTCACATTTAAAAAGGAGAAACATTTCCAAGGACATTAGTTCTTGCTGGCAATAAGCTGCTACAGTAGTCTAGAAGAAAAATGTTTCTTTGTGGAATGGGATGAAGTTTAGGCAAACCTTTGGATTTGAAACTCTCGGACATCTCCCTCCCCTACTTTCTGTTTCTCTTCCTGGGTCATCAAGAACAACTACCGCTGGAAAGAAATTACAGATCAGATCACCATGTGGTCCCATCCTGATAAGGTAAATACAAAAACTTGAGATAGTGTAAAGACGAGGGGCAGGATGTGTGTGCATGAATAAGTGTGCATGCATGTGTGTGTGCATGAATGAGTGCATGCATGCGTGTGTGCATGAATGAGTGTGCATGCATGCATGTGTGCATGAATGAGTGTGCATGCATGCATGTGTATATGCACATAGTGAAAGAAAAAGTGAAATATTCAAGAGTTTGTGAACATTTCCTTAGCACTATGCGTTGATAGAATGTTCGCTCCATATTAAAGCATATGCACATCTGCCTCAACCCCAAACTACTATTAAAAGTGGCCTGAGTCTGCTATGCTGTCATAAACATGTTCCTATATACAAGAAGTTCGCTTCTGATAAGAATGTGTAATGTCATCTCTGGAATATTGGATCTTAACTATGCTCGTTTTAGATTCCAAAAAGTGCTTTTTCTTTCACCTCTTTTCAAATATGTACATGTGTGCTAATATAAACGACCACATCTGCCAACTAAATACATGTTGAAGCAACTTATAATACATGTACATTGTACATATAGACAGAACAAAATCTCTTGCAAGAGAGGCATTTAAAAAAAAATTCACATCTGACAAGATTTTAACTCGATCATGTTAGCATAAATTCATCTATTAGGAATAAAATTAGAAAATATTTTCCATGATAAACATTTCCAACAGGTCAGAAATGAGGAAAAAAGTAAAAGAGTTACAGCACATGGGCTCTCTCCACTATACGAAACCAAAGACACTGCATGGTGGCAAAATGCATATACACAGAGAGCATTTTGTCCGAGTCTGAATGGCTGAACTCTGATACCTGAAAGCAGTAAAAGAAGTATGTCCTTCACATGTGAAAAGCAAGGAACAGAAGATTCACTTCAATTCCCTCGTGAAGAAAGAAGGGATCTCTGCTTCAAAAATATTTCTTGTGCAGGTAGTAAGGACAGAGATATAGGATCTCTGGTAGGACCCTGTTTTAAAACAGAGGGGAAAAAGGTTTTCTTGTACACATGCACAGCTGAAACCACTCCAGTAATGATCTTCCTCTACAACAGGGGTGGCCAACCTTTTTTGCAATAGCGGGCCAGTTCAGTTTCCTTAACCATCTGTGAGCCCCATGGACATGCGCATCTGTGTGTGCGGTGGCACATGCACATTTTCTATTTTATATGGTGGGGGAAGGGGGATAATTTACATGGGGTGTTTGTGCTGAAAAGATATGTTTACCTAAGATATCACAAAAAATCCTGCAGTAAAAGTAGAAGAAAAATGATGTCCACCCTAATTAGTGCAATAGTTGAACCTGTCTGTTCTTTGCCACATTATTTTCTGACACAGCAAACTGCAATAGACTGATGTACATGTATTTGTGACACTTTTAACAACATCTGACTTGTCTGCTCCTGTCATTTTGTATCTTGAAGACTTGCGACAGATCAAAGTTTGGTGTTCATCTTTTGTAAGTATGCAGCTTAATATTTTAGAGTTCTGATCTATTTCAATTCGATTTTTGACTTGAATTTTGACAGTTTTTATCAAAAACTATACAGAAGTAAGAAAATTTTATTTTGAGAGACCTTTTGCAAACCATACGGGAAGGCCTAGAGGACTGCAGGTTGGCCACCCATGCTCCACAGCAACACAGTTTGAAAGTGTCATAATGTATCTGAGTGTGTGTGAGTGAGAGAGAGAGAGAGAGAGCAAATTAACATTTCATTTTCATAATTTGTATATATCACTGAATAAATCAAATATTACATGTACAGTTTAAAGGCTATAGAGATTTAAATTGTACAATGCTATCACACTTCAGCTTAAATGACCCTTTGAAAACACAGTACAGTTTTCAACTGTTGCATGTAACTACAAGGTAGAGAAATATAGTGTGTACTAAAAATATCTAGCTATTTGGAAAGACAAAGAAAACTTTACATTTTCCTCTTGAAAGTCATGCCACTACTCAGTCTGACCCATTCCCCAGTTGCTCTCCTAATAACACAAAAGGATATTCAGTATTTATACCAGTTTCAGTGTGTAAACAAAATACTGGTAACAGAACTTTATCACTAGACCTTTATACTAGATCACCGAAGATGCAACCACAAAAACCTAGCTGTAAACAGAGCGTCCTGCAACAGTTAGTTAATTGGAATGTGGGGAAGAGTGGAACGAACACATAATAAGTTTAGCCAGAACTGACTGGAATGTCATGGAAAACAACTCATCAAAATTTAATGGCTATTCAACGAAAATATAAACTGAACAAATTTATAAGCATTTCTTTGAGAAGAATACAAATATGAATGCTGACTGCTCAGCTGTGTTACTGTTCCAACCTTAATTCCACTGGAGCCATCAGACCACAAAAAGACTTAAAGGGAGCAGTATGCTGGTTTTTGCTGCAAGTTCTTATCCTCATATACAAGGAGTGAAAGCGTTTTCTAATTTACGTGTGCAGACTGTGGCCAACGGCTAGACAAATCTACCAGGAGATTTAGCTCAACCTTTTCTAGTTTCACTTACTGCATTTCAATTTGTGCATACACCAAAAATTCCCGAGTGCTTGCCAGACTAGTGGGCCAGTTTCCCAACAAATTTGCCCAGATGAATTTCCCACCTGATGAGTACAGGTCTGGCTTGTAAAAGTCTTGCACATGCAGAGCCAAGTCTTACTGATCACACCACCAGCAAACTTGCAGTCACACTTGACAAATGGACCCACACATAACAAGAGGTAAATGTGCCACTTTTTCTGCAGACATTCAGTTTTGTGTAAATGCGCAGTTACCATCTTCAGTGCTTCCAAAAGTAATGGGGTAATGGTCAGTCAAGGGTAATGTGACATAAATTTTACAAAACTGAATGCTCATTCCCAAATTGAATTTAAAAAATGTCAAATACAAACAGTTCATGTGCCAAATTCCAGTTTTTGGTAAAATGTACACAAGGTTTTTACAGAAAGATGTTTTCCAGGAAATAATAAGTCATAAATACTAAAATAATTTCCCAACTACTTGCATTAAAACCAAAGCAACCAAACTGTCTTTTCCAAAGTGTGTATTGAAGGAAACCACTCACTGTTAAGAATGTTTACTGCCTGACTAGGTGCCAGTTACAAAGATGGGTAGCAGTTAGCAGGCAAGTGTGTCCAACAACAAAATCAAGCTGGCAAGTATAACTGCTACTAAAAGCAGGAAACACAGCTACCCAGCAAACACCTGCAGCTTAAGCTCTTAACAGTTCAGACAGTATTCTCTCCCAAGCTTCAGACTCCATGAACACTGAAGGAAATAAACTTTCCAATATAACCAGCAAAACATCTCTGAATCTTGGGAATTCCACTCCATTAGCAGCGTCAACAAATGATACAAAGTTTGTTTTGGCTTGCGTCCATGACAAGGTTTTTTTTTAAAAAAAAAACACAAACATTTTCACCTTGGAGATGTGGAATTTATGAGATGAAGCTGTGCATGGCCTGATTTCTTCTGAGTTTAAAAATGCATCTAGCTTATGTCAACATTCAAACAAGGTACAGTTCATTGAATAATCATCAAAATATTACCTGGTAAGCATGAATGGCAGTCAAAGACTGACATGACAGCAACAAACTGCAGATACAATAAGATGAACTTGTTCAGGCGTGCTTGTCCTCTTTAAGAGGTCATGCTCCCATGATACATTGCGTCACTTTTGTCACTCAGTTCCAAGGGAATGTTGCTTTCCTCACCATTTGCAGACCAGTAAAAGCGATGAAGTTTAAATCATTTCCATGTGATAGAATTTCAAAAAATCAAGTTCTTAACTGCCAGAATGCAGGAAGAGTCAAAGCACCTGGCACGTGGTAGGATTTGCACGTCACTTGTTCACTGGATTCCACCTCTTCATATTCTGAAGTACCTAAAGTCAGCCCTGTCCACAGCTTCACGGACCTTCTGTGCTGTCTATTTGTCTGGGAACTTAACAGTTACCTCACCTTTGTTGCAGCAGCAAGAATGTTGCTGAAATTGGGAAACAGCCAGATGTGACTGAATAGTTACAAAATACATGTAGTCAGATCTGGGGAGCTGAGACAACAAAACCAAATCTTTTAACTGTACAGTGTTTCTGTTTTCTAAGAAAAACAAGACAAAAACTAATTCTGCAACACATCATCAGTGAAACAGTTTCCTGTAACCGCTGTGGCTGACAGGTTGGGAGCACCCACTGCACACTGACTATGAATTGTGGCAGTTCTAAGCAGCTATGGTGAACATTCTGTGGCAGGGTGTAGACCTAAGTGTCCTTCATCTTGTCCACATTGTCTCGTAGAAGCTTCACTTGATCTGGCGCAAAAGAACACATTATAAATTAACAATTAAGTAACTTTCAAGTCAGCAGTGAAAACTAGCTAAAGCATCAACAGTCAAACATAGCTAACAAGTCAAACGTGACACATAGGCAACAGGTAAACCTTGAAACACTGATTAAAAAAGTCAACATTCACACATATCTGAAACGTCTACATTGAAACACTGTGTCTCATATATTTTCAAAACAATTAGTAACTGCAATGCCCTCAAACTGCCGATTGTCTTGGTCATCTATCATTTAATTTAGCTTGACTCTGTTCCATTTTTGTTAACTTACTAACTGCTATGCTAGGAAACCATTATAAAATGTACACGCATCAGTATTTTTAACAGTTCAAAATAACTGCTGCATTAAGAATGAAAAAGAAGCATAGGCTGAACTCAGAAATTGCTGTAGTGGGATAAACATCCAATTAGATGAAATATTAAACAGCTAATGAAACAGTTAACAAATCAGTTGACAAACACCTTCACTGAGGTTAGCTATTGTGGACTGTTTTCTCAGAAACTCCATGCACAGTTCGCGGCTCAGACCAAAGGCTCTCATGTTGCAGGCAAATGTCCTGACAAATAAACAAAACATTTCCTGTTTTATTTTCAGTGATCCTCTAACATCAGAAAAGTGTACAAGTACAAGTACACACTGACAAGAAGAAAATCAGGATAAAGATAGGTTTAATCCCTAATGACAGTTCTTCATAATGATACAAAAATGTGCATTACACATAGCAACAAGTGCACACATCTATTGGTGTTTTGCAAAAAGAACTAGGGCTGCATTCCAGAATTCAGCCAGCCCCCTGTCAATGGGTGCCCACATAAATAGGAAATATGTACACCAGGGATGAGATCAGAGGTCATGACCTATCATTCTCATTGTCTTGGTTACAGGATCTTTACAGCCACACCACAGTGTATCACTACCAACAAACCACCCACTCTCACACAAGAAAGGCAGTTTTCTAAGCTGACATTATAAAGCTGCATACCAGTAACAAGCCTAGAAATGAAAAAGTGAATGCAAAGAACTCACCCAAGCTGACCAAATGTGATGTTTTCTTGAAAATTCCTGTCATCCGTCATGGTGTCATTTGCAGCAGAACTGAAAAGACAGAAACAGCCGCAGCGTTTACATTTCTCAGTAATTCACTAACTGCTTAACTTAGTAACCAGTACTGAGACTTCAGGCATATCTTTCAGCTTTGAAACAATAAAAATGACACAAGCAAAATAAAATGTGTTCACATGATATGTGTATATGGGTACCTGTTAAAAAGAAAGTGCAAAATGGAAATGGTACATGAATACAGAGCTACATGAACATAGAGCTACATGGTACATGAACACATGGTTACATGGTACATGAACACATGGTTACATGGTACATGAACACATGGTTACATGGTACATGAATACATGGTTACATGGTACATGAGCACAGAGTTACACGGTACATGAACACAGAGCCACATGGTAGATGACCACAAAGTAACATGGTACATGAACACAGAGCTACATTGTACATGAACACATGGTTACATGGTACATGAACACAGAGCTGCATGGTACATGAACACAGAGCTACATGGTACATGAACACAGAGTTACATGGTACATGAACACAGAGTTACATGGTACATGAGCACAGAGCTACATGGTACATGAACATAGAACTACATGGTACATGAACACATGGTTACATGGTACATGAACACAGAGCTGCATGGTACATGAACACAGAGTTACATGGTACATGAGCACAGAGTTACATGGTACATGAGCACAGTGTTACATGGTACATGAACACAGAGTTACATGGTACATGAACACAGAGCTACATGGTACATAAACATAGAGTTACATGGTACATGAACATAGAGTTACATGGTACATGAACATAGAGTTACATGGTACATGAACACAGAGCTACATGGTACATGAGCACAGAGTTACATGGTACATGAGCACAGAGTTACATGGTACATGAACACAGAGTTACATGGTACATGAGCACAGAGTTACATGGTACATGAGCACAGAGTTACATGGTACATGAAAGTGAAATCAGTCTTCAGCCTTTCTACTGTTGTCATAGGCTTCTCTACGGGTGCCATGTGAGGAGGAATGAGATGATGATGATGATGTTCTTAGTGTGTCAGGGATGGGAGGTAGTTTTTCCCACATCTATCAGCATGGAGGTAATATTCAATGAAAATGTGCATCTGAATTATTATTCTGCTTGCTAAACATATGCAGGAATATAGTTTTATAACAGTCAGATGAAATTCTCGGGTCACACAATTTGACCACTGACTGCAGGAAAACGAAATCAGGCTGAGCAATCTTGCAGAAATCAGACCGACAGTTTTCAACGTTTTTCAATGTCTTTATGATGTTGAATGTTCTCTTCTACAACAATCTCTGCAGATCCCTGGCCTGTTTCCAAGTCATCAGCTTGGCTGCAGTCTGCTGGTGTCTGGTCTGAGACGGGGAAATGTCTCCAGGGAAATCCCTGACCATCTCTGGAAACAGTTGCCTGCTGATGCACAGTGATTGCACGTTGCTGATACGGCAAATGAAGAGGTGGCCGGCATACCGGGACGTTTAGTGTCGGCGAAATGTCACAGGAAATTGTCCTCCCAGCCTCTGATGCTTGGTAAACGCCTGTCTTGATCGACCGACCGACGGCACAGCGGCCTTTGTGTCTTGTGACGGCAGCTGTTTGTAGCAGGCCGTCTTCTTGATGCATGGAGTTGAGAGAGAGAGAGAGAGAGTGTGTGTGTGTATTTGTATGTAGAGGTGCGCAGATGGGTGTATTAATTGTGCAGGTACAGATATGTACAATGGCAGCTGCAGCAAACAGGTAGAGATCAATCAATGGCGTGCTAATTAGGACGATAAGGTCAACCTA
The DNA here is from genome assembly GCA_004794575.1 of Lanistes nyassanus. NCBI lineage: Eukaryota > Metazoa > Mollusca > Gastropoda > Architaenioglossa > Ampullariidae > Lanistes > Lanistes nyassanus. The sequence continues at coordinate 415,636 of SMGT01006396.1, forward strand.
CTTTGTGGCCATCGGTCGCCTTGATCTCTCGCACTGCACAGCGTCAAAGAATGCAGCATTCCAGAAGCGCAGAGACTGCCATATTGGCTGGTCCTTCAGAAACATGTACAGGAAGCTTTTATCCCCGCTTGGACCGGGCACTGAAAGCATCACCACATGGTTCTTCCATTCTGGGTATATATACTGAAAGTCATAAAGCTATTCAGCTTGAGCAATTGCGAAGTGCGCAAAAAAAAACGATTGAGAAATGCAGTATATAAATATAAAAGTCTCATAATAAAGTCTCATAACACTTGCAAACATCAGAACAATAGACTAGGGAGGAGGGGGAGCAAAGGTAATACTGAACGAAAAAGAAATGCACCTGTACGTATTTCACCATTCAAAGCTGAATTCACAAACAGTACTGAGCGCATTTCGTCGCGGGACTGGTTCGCGACAATATTGATCATGTTTTCGGTATTTGAAAAACGTTCCTAAGGAATTTTGCTGCTGCCAACCGGTTCCTACGAGAATTATAGGTGTCGAATTTTGTCTGTAGTTAAGCGTGCACCTCGATCGTCTGTCCCTGAACACAATGATAAATGATGACACTGGAGTGTCCCTCTTAGAATCTGCAGGAAACAAGATTGTTTTAGCCACTTTGGCGTGCAAAACACACACACACACACTCACACGCCTATGCACACTTAATGACATTCCAAACTGGGCATCAGTTTCTGCGTGTTAGCGGAGTTGATGGCACGGCAAAGCCGATTTAATATGATTTGCCTTCCAGAGTTCTTGTCTCCTTGGTCAGTTTTTAGTGCATCGACGTGATGTGCTCGCATCCTTTGAACTTTATCAGGGGGAAGAGTTGGGGACGGGGGGAGGAACATCGCTGCGACATTATAGGCGCCGCGTGATGTGCGTCTCACATTGCGACGTATACTTTACAGCGACATCTTAGGTAAAAAGCTTGCAAAAGAGACAGGTTGTAATAGGTTCGAGTCTTCAAAGGGCTGCCCTGACACAAATGCATCGATTTCATCCATCACAAAGACACACAGGCAAATGGAACAGAAAGTGGATCCAAAAGGCCGCAGAAACCACACATCCCGATATAAATGTCTTCCGTTCCTACATTGTCCGTCAGCAATGCGCACGTACTCCTCCACCCCCACCCCATCTCCCCATGCACGCATTCACAGACGCACCTCATAGGATGGAGCCAGAAATGTAAGTTAAAGGTGTGAGAGGGTGTAAACCCATCTGTGTGCACAGCTGTCTTTATGAGACATGTTCCCACAGAGTTACATAGTTCTACCAATGGCGACTGATGGAACTCTAACTTGCCACGCTACCATTAGAGCTGACAGCCGTTTGGCAGGTACACCTGGCACGAGCGTTATGAATTATAAAAATTCATCTGCTAATCCTTTAAGGGAAAGAACTCTTGCAATTGAAAGCTAGATCATTTCTTCACGAGTTGCTTCCCTTTTACTGTGTTTAAACTGACAATGAGACCGGTTTTCGGCAGTAATTTGAAGCGAGTATACACATGTGGTCTGTCACTTGAGAAATGCTAAAGACAAAAATGACATTGTTTTGCAAATTTACTGTGATAAATTGGATGAAGACAAGAGTATTTGTGCCTGAAAGACCCAAGAGAGTGAACACGAAGAGAAAAACGAGCGAGCACGTGTATAAGGAATGGCGAGGACTTTTTGATTTCTTCAAAGTCAGTTGTGTTTCCATCAAATGATTTTACAAATTATTGAAAAAAGGCCAAGAAACACAGTAGTAAATGAGTTTTTTTTATTTATTAATGTGTAAAACTAAGTTTAATTAACATTTTTAGTGTTTTTGGGGATTTTTATATGAATTTTTGAAAAAAGGCTAAAAATGCCGCGTCCACCGGGGTGGCTCGAGGGTAGGATTCTACGTCACGATTGAGTTTTAATGTGCTCGCCGTCTGTGGTGTTGCCTTGTCACACAGGTAGGAGGCCCCGCGTTTATAGCTCACACCAACAAGCTGCGCATATTTTCTTGAAATCTGCCCGTGCACTCCTCCCGACCCCGCCCCACCCCCCTCTAACTGAAGTAACGATTGGTCGACAGCAGCCTGTGTTTGCGAGCAGTGCAAGGAGGGGGCACATCACCGCAGTAACTAAAACACTCCCCGCATTGCGCAGTTCAGACTCGGGACACGAGCAAAGATAATGCGCAGTCTCTTCAGTATAAGCGCGCCTCTGTCAGGAGGTGGTGGTGGGAGGGAGGGGGAGGGAAGTGGCAGTGAGTTCGTTGTCTACCAGATGTCAGTGGATCTCCTACAGCCGCCTGTGTTTGACGGCACGTATACACAGCTTCCCGTGTTCGACACCACTTACATAGAGCTGCCTGTGTTTGACACCACGTATACAACTAGTGTTCGACAATATACACTAACACAACTCCCCGTGTTTGACGGCACGTATATACAGGTGTTTGTGTTTGACACCACGTACATACAGCCGCCTGTGTTTGACGGCACGTATATACAGGTACTTGTGTTTGACACCACGTATATACAGCCGCCTGTGTTTGACGGCACGTATATACAGGTGCTTGTGTTTGACGGCACGTATATACAGGTGCTTGTGTTTGACACCACGTATATGCAGCTCTCCAGTGTCGCTTGCCAGCTTCCTCGCCCTACAGCGCAGCGAGCTAACTGGAATGGTACCACTGATCATGGCGGTATGAGTGGGAACGGGAGGGCAAGGGTCAAAGTGTTCAAGCCGCCAGCCGCCGTCATCAAGTGGAATTGTGGTGACGGTCGTTAGACTCACGCTGGTCTTAGAGACGCGAAGAAACTGACCGAAGTCTGGAAACCTTACCTCTGCTGACACCGGTCAGGTATTGACGAGTTGCACTCACTGATGACGGGAGGGAAACCTCCTCTGTGTGCGCGTGCGTTTGTGGGTGCGTGCGTGCTTGCATGCCTGTGTGTGTGCGTGCGTGCGTGCGTGCGTGCGTGCGAGAGTATATATGTATATATGCGTCCAATGTGCGTGGGCATGCAATCGTGCATGTCTGTGAAACAAACAGCGAAGAAGAGAGAGAGCGCGCGCTTAAGTATGTGGGCACTTTGAACAGAGATTTATCTTCTCGCCGCTACGCCCCCCACCCCACCCCTTGCGAACGGCCATCGATTGTGCGTGTCGTGCTGGCACTAATATTCGGAAATGGAGATGGGGGCAGGCATGCGGCCATTACAGGCCGGCCCAACAGCCGCTCGATCGCTCTGGCACCACATAGCTCTGCTGCCCTCCAGCTTGGCTGCTCAAAGACAGCGCGCGTGGCACGCTGCGACGCGGAGACAGAGATTTCGAGGCACAAAAGCAAACCGAGCAACGAAACGGGTTTTCGTCCAAAAATGCAACCTGAACCCTGAATCATGCCTTGCTGTGGCTAACCCAATCCCCCGTCCATCTCGACGTTGCTGGATGGCGGAACAAAACTTTCTGTCAAATGCCAGTCTGACACTGCGGTGAGCGACTGGTGACCGTTGGCTTAAATTAACGTAATTTGGTGTGCATTCGTCGTAAATACCACACTCCCCCTACTTCTCACCAACTCTTCCCGCTGCTGCCTAAAGCATCGCGTGTTTAAGCCAAACCCAGTTTGTTTTCCTTTACGTATTGGTAGATGTGAACGGTTCGTATGCTGCATACACTTGAAAACACAAAGCCTCCCCACGAACCCACCCCCTTTCCCCATTCGCTCTCTCAAACCAAGACCCTACAATTCTCTAGAGTGACGATATTTGTTCGAACAGACTCGCTCACATCGGCCGACGTATTCTCTATATATGTGAATCCGACTGACACCGTTTCTCCATCAAAAAGCTGTCGCTGTCTGCTGCCTGAATCTGGGATTTCCTAGGACGAACACTCAGCGTGATTGGGAAAATCTCAGCGTCACAGGGGTGGGAGGGGGTCTGTGTGAGTGACGGGAGAACACGTGCATGCATGTACGTACACAAAGACATGTACAAACACGAACATGCCCCAACACACATACACACGCACAGGGATGTATACAGACACACAGACCCGTCCCCACATACGCCCATTCATGAGAGAGAGAGAGAGAGAGGAGAGAGAGAGAGAGAGAGGAAGGAAAACAGAAAACTGAGTCCTTACTGTCACAGTAGAAGGTAAAGCACATGTTCATAAGTGTCTTAGCGGGCGAGAAGTCCTCGGCCTCGTTACATTCGAAGAGACATACAGCGAGGTACTGCACCAGGCGGAAGAATATCTGCTCCGGCACCCGCTTGTTGTTCACACGCTGCACAGGGTAAAGGTCTGAGGTCAATAGGTCAACGAGAAGTAAACCCAACAGAATCATTTACTCGAAAAGAAAACGACGTCAGCTACCATGAATACGAGGGGAAAAAATATATATATATTCAGCCCCAGGTCAGGACCAGTGAAGGAATATACTTCCTATAGCGCTGTTTTGATTTATCGAAATTTCTTTTGCCCTTGTGTGTGGAGTGGATGGTGCAGCGTTTTTATCTTTGTACACCGACGTGGGCGTGCGTGCGCGTCACACATACAGGCGAGTGCAGACGCACGCACGCACAAAGATATATATGTATAGAAAATAAACAAGTGTTGTGGTGCAAACTATACGTATGCGCTCCTGTGGAAAGTTACCAGTATATAAAGAATCTTTGGTTTGACAATATCTGACCTGTGAGTTGACGTAGCGAGCAAACCACAGGCGCCCCGGAGCATGCTGAAACACACAGAACATGTGAAACACATAGAGCATGCTGAAACATACAGAACATGTGAAACACATAGAGCATGCTGAAACACACAGAACATGTGAAACACACAGAACATGTGAAACACATAGAGCATGCTGAAACACACAGAGCATGTGAAACACGCGATCAGCTATGCTAGGTAATATCAGTCGGTTTGTTCAGCTGGGCCTCGTTTTATATGTAAAACCTTCAAGGGTCTTGTGGATGAACTACATTGCTGCCAACATCCAATCGTGTTCCCCGAGCATTAATTACGACTTTGTAATTGCGACGTATACTTCCAGTCACGTCGGTAAATTAGTTTCTCTGTAAGGGGCAGCACTCTTACCTTCAAAACTCTACAAAGAAATCCGTCAAGCAATAATCATGTCATCACGAAATTAAGTCTCCGCAAAGGACAAGCAGGAAAAGCGATTCCCAGTGCCACGATTTGAAAAAGCAAAGTCAAAACCCGTACAGCAGCTACACCTGCGCGCGTACTGAGTAATCTGCGTTACCATCCCCTCCCCCCAACCCCATCCACCCCATGTCGGTTTTAAAGTGATGATCTAGATGTCGGTGTCCTATTGTCTGCTGCAATACCCAGCTCATCAACTGAAACTGAGACTTGGGCTGGCTACTGCTAAAGCCTGTGACACACAAGCAGTTTATGGGGTCAAACGTGGCCATTCATTGGCTATCGTCCGCATGGAGTTCACCAGGCTCCCATATGCATTACACGGATCGTGTGACACAGCCCTAACTGGCACTACCATAAACAAGAACAGCGACAAGTGTTGATGCGGGTCCTTTAAAAAAAATGGGAGCTGTTTTATTTAAAAGAGCTGTGATCAAGTTCTGACACCTTGGATCAAATCATATAGTAACTCTTACCTGACAGAGTTCTCCAAACTTGGCTTTCTCCACTTGAGTCATTTCATCCCTGTTAAAATAGTAAGCAATCTTTGAGCATATTTGATAGCAATGGATAACACGATATCAAAATCTGCACCATTCCCCTTCTCCCAGAATCCTAATCACTGAAAGATGATAAATTAAACTGTATATGTGTATGTGCACGGTTTCCTCTGATGCTGTATGTGTTTGTGCGTATGCATCAGATCGTTGAGAAAGAGACACAATATTATCTTCCACGTCTCTTCACTGGCTAATTGAAGAACTTAGCACGCACGCATGCACACACACACATGCATGTGCGCGAACACACATACAGGCACACAAGCATGCAGGTGCGCGCACACACACACGCACACACACAATAATGGGGTCTTATTACTAGCTATTTACGGAGCCAAGCACCAGACGGATGGCTGCAGTAAGACGGCCAGTGGCGAGAGGCAGTTTAATGTTCGGGGAGATGACCGACTGGGGTCTGCACAAGGTTAAACCCCAGGAAATAATCCTTGGCCACTCCTGGATTCGAACCAACAACCATCCACAGCCTAATCAGCAGCTCTATCCGCATTCCGCAGAGCTACCCAGGCCCCGGTTCAAAAGAAAACATCGTGAGACAGGTACGTAAGGGGTCCTAAAACTGAGGACTCACCAGAAAAGGGAAGGGGTGGGGGGACCTGGTTAGCTTTGCAGGCAGAGCTGCGGACTAGCTTGTGGATGTTGATGGTTCGAATCCAGGAGTAGTCCAGATTTATTTCCTAGAGTTAAACATTGTGCAGACTCCATCTGGGCTTTACCCTGAACATCAAACTGCCTCTGTCGTGGGCACTGGCCACTAGTTCTTTCAATGCATAGCTTATTACATGGACCCCATTCCCACATAATGCGAAATCACTCGAACAGGAAGCTCTCCCCCTGTAAAATTACCCACCTACCAAACAGGACCGACCAGATCGAAGTCTCGGCTACAAAAGTTACATCCCATTTGACGCATATAGCCTGCCCGGCCATGGAACATTATCATTCACGAATAGTTTATAGTCTCTCTCTCTCTCTCTGTGTGGGCGTGTTCGAGTGTGTGCGTGCATGCGTGCGCAAACCCGACGTCTATGCACAGACCACAGGGACACCATAACAAGAACGACAATCCCATCATACCCCGTTTGAGTAACAGGTGTGCGCGTAGCGTCAGGTGTTGACTGTATGTAAACAGCCTTGAAAGTCTATTTTCATTTCTAGTTATTGGGCAGTAAGTACTTATTGACAGCTTGCATGACTTGTTTGTCTTGCCGATCGACTCGACTCGGCACTACGAGCTTCGATGCTATCTTACATTTCCTTCCTACGCGTCCTTGAGCCGGTGTCGCAAGAAATTCGGTCCTACAAGAAATCTGGTCCGGGTCCGGTTAGGTTACAGTATACGCATGCGTACGCGTACGCGTCTGTGGCCACTGTGGCAAATGTGGTTCGAGGATTTAACTCGCAAGTTATTAGTTAAATTAGAATCGTTTTTGATCTTAGCATTTGGGTTGGGGCATGAAGTTAGGGTTAGCGTTTTGCCGCTCTCTACGCGCGCGTGCGCAATCTGTATGCCGGGGCAGATTTCTTGTCGGACCGAGTTTCTTGCGACACCAGTAACGAAGGATGATTTGCCAGCGTCTTTGGCCCAGATACAACACGGCATTGTGTTTGCCACATCGTCGAACACAAGCGCAGACAACTGAATTCTTTTGTCCATTTTGGAAGATGCATGCCTGCAATTTGTATGGATTTCGGTTCAGCAAGTTTGCCACCAGCAGCAAGACGCTTAGCCATTCTGGGACAAGAAGTACATGATGCGCGCGCATTCTTCCCCGAAGTTTCAACCGCGGGAAAGCTTCAGCCCTAAAAATAGCTTAGTGCCCACACGCCGAATAAAGCGCGAGCCCACAGGGGATCGACAAACGCTCTTGCACAAGCCTATAGAACTAGATCGGTAGTGAACACGCCCAGGGTCGGCTAGATGGAAATGGAGTGGCTGTTACTGTGTTAAGATCAGGTGATGGCCTTGGCAGATATGTCTACTTATGTTCTCCAAATATCAGTGGTCTATCTATATTAGTGGTCTGTTTACATCCGTGGTCTAACGACACACCATGCAGTAGCTATTCGGTGATAATATGGTTAAGCTATGCTGAAGCTAAGTCAGCGGTCTCAATGTGACGCGCAGGCAGATAACTGGGTGTTGCAGTATTGATTAATTTAATTAATTAAAGGCAGGACGGTTGAAATACGGTATCCCTTCGGCCCCAGGCCACTGGAAATGTAGCCGAGCTATTAAGAGTCGTAAGTCAATGGCCATGTGGGCTATCGACTTTTTCCGACTGCTGTAGTCATATGAAAACGAGAAAACAGCCTGAGCTAGTGGAACTTTCAGTGGGCTAGTGAACCTCAAAAGTAGCCCGTCGGGGTAGTGACAATTCTGGTGTTTCCCATCCCTGTATATAGGCCAGGGTCTGTACGGAATCCACCGTAACTGAAAAAATGTTTCTGTGGTAACATGGGCGTCGATCTACGTTCAATATTGCTCAGCGGCCCCCATAGGGGTCACGAGGAACGATGAAGGAATTAGGATTGACCTATAGTTTAGGCCAGTCGTCCATTTGGAACACGTTTAGGCGGAAGTATATGGCCATGTATACTTCTGTGGTGGTGGTGGTGGTGGTGGTAGGAAATAAAGTAAAGGGGAAATATTCCGCAGATCTCTTTGCACACCGACCAAATTCACACCACCCCTCCCACTCCGCATTTTAAGCATTAAAGAGAGAGAGAGAGAGACCTGTTGACTCGATCTGTTTCAGAGACCGAGACGAGATTTGTTCTGCCGTTCAGCGCCTGGCAGGCGTACTGACAGCCGCTGATCTCAGAAAGATATATCCCTGAAACAAATCTTGCGCCAGGTTTGCAGCAGTTGCAACCTTTTATCAGAGATACTGGCTAAACGACAGAATTGTTCACATACAGACCGCTGCTGGGTCAGGAAAAGGTTCAAGCAACAGCGTGTCCGCCAACAATGCAGTCGTGCTTTTGTCATTCCTTTCTTAACAGTCCCCTCCCCCACCCCATCCCCCCCAAAAAAAACCATAATCAAAAATACCCTCTTCTGGGTCTAAACACTATTTACACTCCAGCGTGCATCCAGCCTGTTCCATTCCTCAGGCCAGTCCAACATCTCGGAGGAGCACTGCGTTCAGTTGTGGCCAGGTTGCACGCTTCTTTAATGATACAGGTGGGATTGCGGGAGAAGGAGGCTTTGAAAAAATCGATGATAATGAAGTCTCCTTATCGATCAGGACGGAGCGGTGGGGCTGCTTCAAACAGCCCCTCACTGCTACTGCCAGCGCACACGCGAAGCTGGGAAATTCTGGCGCATTTTGCTCTAATGCAGAGTAAGCTTCCTAGGCTGGGTTGCATAGGAGCTCGTTTCTCCTGCCCACACATAAAGATACGCGTGAAATACACCGGGTGAAAGGGACTTACAACCGCTACTATGACCAGAAGGCCAGAAACGAACACTCATGCAAGCCAACTCACAATGCAAGCTAGGAGTGTGGTAGCTTAGATGCTATACCTTCGCTTTCGGCCTTGTGTCTATAGGACATTCGCCTATATGGCTGTACTTCTCGTGACAACAGTACGCTGACACCAATGTAGGCTGCCGTAGATTGAAAACAACAAACAAAATCATGACAGATGAACGGCACACGGTTTACGTCATAAATAAAATGTGATCAAAAGAAAACAGGAGCTCGTGTGATCCCACGTCTGCCTGTGTGCGTTCCCCTGTGAGCACGTGCAACCGAATGCGTGCGCCTTAAATTATTGGACAAGATTTAGCGCTTTATATAAATACTCATTGTTACTATTGTCTAATATTGGAAGACTCATTTGTAGACGATGGGTCTGTTTGTGCTGACAAGAGGGCCGACCAGAAATCTCGAAGAGCACAAAGATTCTACCAGCCCTGTTTTTAAGAAGCAGATGAAAGTAAACAAACCCAGACAACTGTCCTAAAACCACGATCCAGTAAACAGAAAAAGACACGGACAGCCGCGACCACACATGTACATATGTATGTACGTCTGTGCCCGTGACAAAGAGAGGCTGGAAGACTAAGGTAAGAGTTGATGGCGAGACAGATCGAGAATCAGATGACGTGCGTCATCGCCTGACGCATCAGCTCCTCCTACAGCTTTCTCAGTTGTAATTGCTACAGTTACACAATACTCTCCTACAGCTTTCTCAGTTGTAATTGCTACAGTTACACAATACTCTCCAAATCTGTAGGAGAGTATTGTGTAACTGTAGCAATTACAACTACAGTTACACAACACTCCTGGTTCATTCCTTCGATTCCCCAAGACACAGGTGTATTTTCGCTAACATGCTGAAGCTAGTGATCTGAGAACAAACCAATGGTCATATGAAGATGGCTTGTGTTTACTTGCTTGTGTGTGTGTGTGTGTGTTTTGGAGGGGGGAGTGCGTCCACACACGTCTGTGTGTGAGTGAGAAAGACAGAGAGAGAGAAAGGTAGATAGGCGTCTGTAGATGTCTATGAGCAATATATAAACTTCCTGTTTTTGTTCTAGCCGTGCTGAAAATAGCAAACTTTAAAGATCAAAATGCAAGCGACATTTTGTTCTATTTTTCTCTTTAAGCCGCACAAAGCTCGCGACAAATCCAGGATGGCGAAAAAAAAAAAACCAAACAAACCCAACAGCGGAATTTTATTTCCGCAGCACAGAGCCTAAATGTCAAGTGTCACCGAAATTCCAGCTTCGCACAGGAACTGGCCAGAGCTATTTCGCAACGACACCCGACACCCATACTGTCATGATGAAATTTAAGTGGGTTTTGCCAGACAGAACTCGATCCCACCATCAGAAGCAATGGGGTTTTTTTTAAATGTCACAGTCAATCTCAGCTTTGCACAGAGGCTGCTGGCGGGATCGCTGTTAAATGATTGCACTCATTGTGGTTCTTAATCATTACAGACAAATGGCGTACGAAAGTTTGCACAAACTTTTTTAAAAAAAAGTTCATGTTACTCATTAGTTACAATGTAAACAAAAGCAGCAACAGCAACAACCAAAAAACCATATAGCAACCAGACTAAAAGAAAGAAAGAAAAAAACCGAAAAGGGGATCAAGTGCAGAGGGAGTTAGAAATCCAACAATTACTTTAAACAATTTAAAGTTTCGTTGCCATCGCATTTCATAGATCAGCTGTTTAAGCTGACCACTGTTCTGCGAAAATATGTTCGGACATTTCCATAGTCGCTATATATTTTTCTTTTTCGTATCAGTTTTTAAAATTTGAATACAAGTTTTAAGCGACGGGTTAGCTTGTTTCACTTTACAGGAGTAAACATAAAAGTTTGCGAGTAGCAGTATAAGATCGAAGTTACTATCACATCCATAGAGTACAAGACGCTCCTTAAAAAACATGCCCTGCAGTTATACATTTACTTGTGAAATACTACCTTGCACAAACACGTTACTTTCGGATTATGCGCCGTATTCCCCACTACCTCACCCAGCACAATACTTTTAAAAAGTCTAGTCGTTGCAACGTTGCTATATTGAAGTATAAATGAAGAACTATACTAGTTAACAACCTCTATTCCCATTCAAACTTATGCACGGTTCACAGGCCGCGACTATGTAGGATGAAATCAGTCGTTAAAAAAAAGGCCCCTGATCCAGCCGGGTACTTCGTCTCATTTCGATTTCTCTCCATGAAGCTTCACCTTCCCGAGATTTTAGCGAAAGTCTGGGAGCGTAAAGAATATTCGATCCAATGAAATAAGACAATCAAATTACATTTTGCTGGGCAAGGATGGACAGGGTGGTTTCTCACAACTGCTTTCATTTTACTTTGTCCAGGCGCTAACCTCCCAATAGTTTTGGAAGCGTCACTATTACAAAAAGACGGCATAAGCAGCTTTTAGACGACTGACGCCACGCACTGGATTCAGACGGTCCGCTTACGATTGCAGCACACTAGCTTCTGTTTTACAGTACCAAAATCAATGAGAAACAATAGACAACAGAATAAGTTATAATAAGAAGGGCAGGGAGGGTATAGCTGTTACCCTGGTATAGTTGTAAGAGAGTGAAAATTCCAATCAAAATGACAGCGCATTCACTTAAAAACAGTACTGCAGAGAGCACTTCAGGTTTACAACAATCCAGCAAGAGATCAACGGCACATCGCTTGTTCCTGCCGAAAGAGAGAGAGAGGGGGGGGGGGAAACTGATTTTCAGGTAAGAAAATAATATTTTTCCTTTCTGAATTAAACAAGTGTAGGTCGTGAACTATTGAAGAATTTCTGGTCGTACTGCATTAAAAGGACCCCTCTAGCGTTATTTGCTGCGAATATTGCTTGATTGGAATCAGAATGTGTTGCACAGGAAGAGGGAAAAAATTGTGAGGGGGATGGATGGGTGAGGTGGGGATAGATATAACATGCTGTTACATCTATGCACAACAGATGTTCTAACTATACCCACCTCAAGGAAAAAATTATTTTTAATAACAGTAACGGGTTCGCCGTAGCTAACAGCTAAAACTAGTTACAAATACTAGTAAAGTTGTAGTTAGGCACTACGCTCAACTGAAACTAATAGGTTATTTCTACGCCCAGCTGACTGACAGCACTACATCCGATGGCAGTGATCAGGTGCAAGGACTTGGCAGTTTGGATGATTGGAAATTCGTTCCTTTCTTGTAAATGTTACAATAAAACATAACGACTATGGGTTAAGTGGGTCTATCCTTCTTCGCAGTTTTGTTACAATTTACCCCCTTAATGTTACAACTATACCCACAAATGGGGTAAATTGTAACACTCAGCAAGCTGTCGTTTTTCCTGTACAGCATACCAGTGGTTATTGGTCTAAAGGTAAAGCTCACCTGGGCCTAATAAGCAGTACTAACAGAACCTTTCAATTCAATCAGTGAGAATGGACAGGGCGAAAATACGAAAAGTGTTACAAGTATACCCACCCTCCCCTGATATAAATTATAATTATAAGGCCACGGACAGCAATAATGGTTTGGACCTATACATTTACAGAGTAATGTCGGCAGTAAAGAAGCCCCCCACATTTCCAAAGGGCACCTTTCTTGTCTGTGCCCCGAGCATGTTCTTCTTTAATAAAAATGAATTTGAGCATTGAAAGATACGGAGGTGGGGGGGAAGGAACAATGATATAGACAGTGCTAATCAAAAAGTGCAGAGCAACGCGCGTAGCACGCACGCAAGCACGCACTCACGCACGTCTAAAATGCCTTCCGAAAAATTTCGAACAAAATTTCGATTTCTGTGCAAAACGTGTGCGTTTTGGCTTTTCGTAAGCCACGCGGTTTTTTTTTTCTATGTTCGGAGGAAATCTGCGCTCATCCTGATGAGAATTTTTTTTTCCAAATCTCCTCTTAAGGACAATCTTCAAATGGCACAAGGCGATGCGTGCCGACTAGGGAAAACGTACGTACTGGCAAATCGCGAGACGTCACAGCGCGACGTTTTATAATTACCGTGAGCAGCTCAGTTTGTGCCAAGTTGGGAGTATCCCTGGGAAAGAGGTCGGTAGACTAACTGTGACACAGACACTGCGCTCCAGCTATTCATTCGCTTAACATTTACAGTATCATCGACTCCTGTGAGTCATTGCCGCACGTACACCACCATAATTAGCAACATCTGGCCAACAGAGATATCTCGCCCAGCGCGCTTGTCCTGTGACCTGTTTCAGGTCGTATGGGACTAGGGTTTAGGGGTCTATGAGACCCCCACTTTTCTGTGGGCCGACATCCCGAGGGCGGCTCCCATATCTTCTCTTTGTCGCTGGCTCATCCTCCTTGAACCATGGGTCAGGTATCTATTAGCAACTGGGTCACATGGGGGAACTGAGATGCGATGCGTGGATATCGAACCCCTGCGGTCTAATCACTGACTCGGCCATCTGCAATCCGCTTCCCCAAAACAAATCTAGTGAGTCTGCAAAGGATTATTTCACGATTGACCGAAGAAGTGGCGGATGGGGGTGGGTGTTAAGGGAAGCAGATGGCGACTGCAGCAAAGTGCAAGCACAGCGCCCAAATTCCCAGCATGCAAGGTGATATTTGTTGGTCGATGCATGTAGTAGTCTCAACTTTCGGTTTGCTACCAGCCGATATTGTCTTGTACGCTGGGCCTGCATTCTCGTAACGCCGACACGCATGGAGGTCCATCTTCCCTAAATGGCAACATTTTGAGAAGTTTTAAACATTTCGTATTTCAAATTTGATAGCGAATTCCTCCATCAACGCAAGACTTTGATGTGTTTCTCTCTTTGCGTATACACTACGCTCACACTTTGGAGCAGTGAAAGGGAAGATGAGAGAAGGAAAATACAAAATCACATCGCCCTCACAAATCACTGCTCACCCTCTCCCGCTCCTACCCCCCACCCCACCCCCCAAAAAAATTCAAGGGTTCACGAACGATTCGCTCAGCTACGCCTTCATCACGTGACGTACGACTGTTGTCCCATAGGGCGACTGATCGATCCAAACGAACCAGTGAGAGCCGTTGAAAAACCTGTCATGCGTCACAGAGCACTTGACAACCAGACCTTACCCACAAGGGAGACATCGATCGCTTCATTCAGTCGCTCTCGCAGTTCCCATCCTCCCATGTCAGACGAAGAAAAGAGAACAGAATTCTCTCTCACGGCAGACTTCTGATGGCTCCACACGACGTTCCGTTCTGTTATCTGTCTTACCTCGTTACGCGTTAGCATATGTATGTTTGTTTTCCTGCTACTGTTCGCCCATTTTTTTTTTGGGTAAAATACGACGGGGTTCGCGGTGTATTCATGTATGTGTGCGTGCGTGTGCGCAGTCAAATCCCTCAAACAGCCCACGCACGTCCTCCGTTTCTCGTTTTAACAAGCAATAAAAGCCATGCCTTGTGAGCTCCAACTTACCACCTGGTTCATCAGTAAATCGACATCGACCTGCGGGGCAGAAGGTCGCGCGGTACGGGACCCCTCATAATGGTTTTCAAACCACACAGCAAAAATCACTCACTTTCTAATTTTCTTTTCGTATGATTCCATCTTCCACCAAGACAGGCACTCTCACTGTCATATTATTTCCAGGGGTTAGGACGTTCGGTGCTCCATTAGGCGCGCGCGGTCAGGTTACTGGGGATTTTCTTTAGCGGGTTATTTATTACTGCCACGACCTTATAGGCAATTTGAAAATAAAGCTGCCAGCAAACTGGAATAGACGCAAGAATTTCTATTGCAGCTTCGTGTATAGTTCTCGATTCCCAACTGCCCAGTTAACGGAAGATGCTCCATTCCAAGGAGTCGCAAAAATGTAGAAAGATTTGTTTTCCAATTGGTTAATCGGTGTAAAAAGAATTTTACTCGATTTTTGTACATTGGCATTTTGTACAGCTAGGACGTGAGTCTGTGGTGGCGGGGGGGGATGGTGATGGAAGTCAGAGGCTGCGGCGAGGATTCGAAGTTTATTGCCAGGACTCGCCTCTTCTTTCCAGTCAAAGAGCATCGACTTGCGATCGTCTTGCCTCAGCTTTCCAAGACGACTGCATCAATCAAATGCAAGCGTCGGTCTTTGTCCGCGACCCGTTTTGCGTCTGGCGGACTGCGTGTCTCAGTCTTTCCTCTCCACATCTCCTGATGTTGCCTGAATGGGAATCTTTCTACAGCGGGAAAGAAGGAAAGACGAGCAGCTTAGAAAGTAGGGAAGAAAAGACAACGGACGGGAGATGAAGGGAGGAACTGTATTATTTAAA
The DNA here is from genome assembly GCA_004794575.1 of Lanistes nyassanus. NCBI lineage: Eukaryota > Metazoa > Mollusca > Gastropoda > Architaenioglossa > Ampullariidae > Lanistes > Lanistes nyassanus. The sequence goes on from SMGT01006396.1 coordinate 431,178, forward strand.
AAAATACAGTGACAGAGATCGTGATGGCTCAACGTAGTCAAGAAACAGTGCTTAATCCGCAGTGACCTGCATAAATCAGAAGCCGAAGCGTGCTCACAAAATCAACATCTTTAAGAAAACAACGCTCAGTTTTTTTGCAGCTTACCGTCCTCTTCCCTCATTTAAAAAATACAATATAGATACAGTAATGGGTCGTGCTAACTAAACATCCCCATCCCTTTATAAACAAAAACTGACGCTAGCTAAGGGTAGATCGACACGGTGGAAAAAAAGCATGATAAGAAAGATGCAAGGTGCTGTGCTGGCACAGTCAGGTGTATCCGTTTGGGGTGTGGCTAGGGTGTCGGGGAGGTTTATTCAGTCCTATGTATTCAGCTGCCGAACAACACTGCTATACTCTACTGCGCTGGAGGGCGCGCGATACAGGTACCCTCCCCAGTCAACACTGCCGCTCAGCAGGGCTGGGGTAGTTACTTTAAAAAACTACTTAAGTAAAAGTAAAAGTACTTTCATAAAAGTTACTTAAGTAAAAGTAAAAAAGTACTCATGTCAAAAGTACTTTTTTAGTTACAAAGTAAAAAGTATTTTGAATTAAGGCAAATATTTTTATGTGCGTGCAACACGCACGCACACACACACACACAGTCACTTCCAGCAAACGGTAGAATAATGAATATAACTTTGTTTTACACTACTCAAAATATTTTTCTCTTTTGGTACTACCTGCTGAATTCTAGGTACAGTTTTATAATTTGTAGTGGATTTGTGACTAAATGTTGACAAAATAACACAGAACACACAAATAATTAAGTAAAGCTTCATGTTTGTGTTGTGTGTTTTGTACAGATAAAGAGTTAGTGACCTGAAAAGTTTACTTTGTCAGTATTTACTAGCTTGGCTCGGTTCACCTGGTGTGACCATATTTTTCACCGGTCGAAGAAAAATGACAAATCAAGATCTGGTTTTTGTCCGTCAACATTCGGCCAGAATTTTATTTAAGCATCATTCCCCACCCTCACTCCGAAACAAAACTTTCTTTTCTTGTAGCCGTTTTGAATTACGTCACGGAACTGATGAGCTAAAATACTTGGGCAAGGCCAAACGGTCTCTAAACTGGCATGCAGTCGGTGCCGGGGATGATGGTGCTTTCTAACGTACAAAAATTATAATTAACAAAGAACAAATGAGGACCGAGCGCTTAAATTATCGAAAGATAACTCCAACAAAGGTACTGGCAGCGCTCAAACATAGCTCCCTTGGTCACATGCGTCTGCATACGGCTATGTTGAGCGCTGCCAGTACCTTTGTTGGAGTTATCGTACAAAAATTAGATTACTTTTCTTACGTCGATGTAGGTTTTAATTTTTTATTTTATTTTGCCAAATTACATGTGCGCAAGCACAACAGGTTTCATGACTGCTGATTGAGATGCTTCGGGATTTGCGAACAAGTTTTAATGATAATAGATTTGGGAGCATATCTGCAGTTGATACTGGGATTAGGAATACGTTTAGATTCCTTGTTGGCATTTGGGGTATAACGGGGCATAGCGGGGTTTCAGGCAGATTAAAAAAAAAAGATTTTTAAAATCACAAATTACCCACTAGTGTAAAACGAAGAGTGTTCTAGACTGTATTTCATCCATATTTGATGAATCATCGGACACATGGCCTCTATTACATTATTACTATCAACATTAAAATTTATCTCTACGTGTTTCCTCAGATGTGAAGGCGAGTTCCTGTACGCGCTGACTTCTTTATGCTTTGGTGCACAAAGCAAGCACAGGAATTCGCACTTGTTTTCATTTACACTCAAACAATGAATCGTGGAATCTAAATGCGGCCAAGGTGATTCGCCCATTTCATGCGTTCTCCTTATGCAGCTGGTCACACGTGGCGGGCGGTCTTCCAAAGATGGTGTAGGAAATGAGTCAAATGACAGCACGTGCACGATAGTTTTTTTCCAAATTTATCCACAAAGTACTTTTTACTTTTTTGCATAGTTTTCAGAAACTACTTCGTTACAAAGTAAAAAATTTTACGAAAAAAGTAACGAAAGTAAAAGTAAAAAGTACAGACTTGCAAAAGTACTTCGTTACTTTACAAAGTACTCAAATTTGTAACGAAGTATTGTAACGAAGTACAAGTACTTCGTTACACCCCAGCCCTGCCGCTCAGCAGCTCACAAGCAAGACTTGTTTTTTTTTTAAAGCAGGAAACAATAACAACAATAATAATGCAAGACAAACGGGGAGTTGAGACTGCCACGCAAGATTTGATAAAATATTATCATCAAAAGTTCGACATATGGAGGCAAAGGAAACAAAAAGAACAGCAAGAAATTTCACACCGAAGGTCTGCCTTGATGTTACGACAATAGGTCAGATAAAACTTAGTGATATAATTATAACAGGTGAGACATAACTTGGTGATATAACTTGGAAATATAACTTGGTGACAATAGGTCAGATAAAACCCGGTGATGTTAGGATAATAGGTGAGATATAAAACTTGGTGATATAACGACAATATATATCAGACATAACTTAGTGATATAATTATAACAGGTGAGATATAACTTCGTGATATAATGACAATAGATTAAATACAAAACTTGGTGATATACCAATAGGACAGACATAACTTAGTGATATAATTATAACAGGTGAGATATAACTTGGTGATATAATGGCAATAGGTGAGGTGATATAATGGCAATAGGTGAGGTGATATAATGGCAATAGGTGAGGTGATATAATGACAATGAGTGAAATATGACTTGGCAGCATACTGACTACTACTTGGCAACTAATTTAACGAAATAAGATTTTAAAGACGTGAACCGATGAATTTTATCCACAAAGGAAATGATCAATTGCATATAACACGCACATACAAAGTCCCCTATGGAATTTCTGCGCCACCATGTGTATTATGTGCACGCGGTCAGGCTATGGTGGATTTTCTTAAGCCGTATAAAATAATCCCTTCATTTATTACTGCCACGATCTTGTAGGCTACTTCAAAATAAAGTTGTCAGCAAATGGGGTCACATTCAGGAAAAACTTGGATAAAAATCATAAATCAGGCTTATGATAGCGGAAGAGATTAAGAACCGAAAAGAAGTTTAAATGATTATAATAAATACGTAGAAAGAAAGAAAGAAAGAAAGAAAGAAAGAAAGAAAGAAAGAAAGAAAGAAAGAAAGAAAGAAAGAAAGAAAGAAGCATATGAAGCAAACTTCGATCGCAGCCGCAGAAAAGCCCAGAATTTATTATTCTTCACAATGTCCACCTTAACTGCAGCTTTGCTGGGGCACAAACAGTAGGACGATCGATTATCAAGTCGCACAAAATAACACGGCGCACGGTATTCGGCTAATTTTGCTGGTCGCATTTTTTTCCGAGACAGTGACACTTTTCACATTTCTGCACCGCGGTATTTCTTAACCGTTTCGTGAAAATGTGCGTTATTCCAAGAAACAACACAACCATATCTGCTGTAAATGCCGAAATATGCCCGCGCAGAGAAAAAACATATATCCGATGTATACTATATGCCAAAATATGTCTGCGCACAGGGAAAAAAACCCACCTATATCTTACTCTTACTGACTATTGTCTGGGTTTTTTTTTTCTAATTATCAGTGGCACTGTCCTTAATGAATGTGTGTGCTAGTGTGTATGAGATGCTTACACTTTGTTTAGGTGTTTATTTTGTACAGCTTCGTTTGTAAGCCCTTAGAGCTCCAACGAGGTTAAGCACCGTAAGTCCCTATTATTATTATTATTATTATTATTA
>SMGT01006396.1:441690-481806 GCA_004794575.1 Lanistes nyassanus
TGTCCTCATTTGTTCTTGTTTGATTATATTGTGCACCCTGAGGATTCCATGTAATTGTCCTATGTTGTGTTTGTGTCGAATCCCAATTGTTAGTTTACGCTTAGTGAGCGAGCTGACGATATAAATTAGGGATTCGCTGTATGCACACGTGGTACACCAGGGGCTAGCCGTGTGAAGACTAGGGTCGTTTAAAAAGAAAGGGATGGCAGATCTTTTTTGAAGATCTGCCACGTTCCTTACTTTCGACTCTCTCTTTGCTACGTGTATGGGTACGATAGGCTCCCTTGATTGCATACGTCAGCATACGGTTGTGTCTAGCGCTGCCAGTACATTGTTGGGGTTGTCGTTTGACGATTTTATAGCGCGCTCTGCCCTCATTTGTTCTTGTTTAGTCTACGATGCTTTGAATAGGGTCCTTTTTAACCGAACAAACGTGGGTTCTAGTTTACCAAACATGGCCGTGCCCTACTAAGAAGGGCCTTTAGACATCCAGCACGATTCACAGATGTTCGATTTTTTAAAAATCTCCTCAGATTCGATCTGCAGATAAAATTTACACGAGATGGCAAGGACACGGTGCAACAGAGTTCTCGTGACGGGGAGGGGTGCGAAGCAGGAGTAGGGGTAGGAATGACGCTCCATTAATGCCCTTGCCAGTCGGATCCCAGTTCCCAAACTCATGCAATATGCATTAGGCTCTCTTTCCTCGTCCGCTTCTTATGCTCGTCCAGAACTATAAGCACACCAATGGCTCCACAGCTTCTTATCCTCCTCTCGCCATGAGGACGTCTCAGTGCAGCGTCGTGAACAGCAGGTTCAGCGCGGGAGGCGTTCAGATCACGTCTGCTTCGTATCTTTTCATGTGGACAATTTTAAAGATTCCAACACAGACTGTTCATCCGATCAACGTCGACAATGCTAGCTCTTCATCGCGTCAACGTCCACAACACTAGCTGTTCATCGCGTCAACGTCCACAACACTAGCCCTTCATCACGTTAACGTCCACAACACTAGCTCTTCATCACGTCAACGTCCACAACACTAGCTCTTCATCCAGTCAACGTTCACAACACTAGATGGACACTGTCTGTATGTACACCAAATCAAAATGAACCATTAAATTGACGGAACTAGAAGCCTTCTCTCGAGCTAAAAAAAAAACGCAGCACCCTTCAAAGCAAAAAGAAAATTAAAGACAGTTCTTATCCTGGCACGCACCAAGCCTGAGGCCTTGAAAATGGAATCTACTACTCTGACATGCGCAAGAACCCGAACTCATAGACATCAAAATTGTTGAGAGCCATCGGGTTCGAAATTGAAAATTGACGAGGTGTGGAATATACACGCCCCCACTCTCGAAATTTGTTTCCAGAAGCCGTAGACAAGTACCGGCCTTTTACTTACATTATAAAAACCAGAATGCTGATTTCATTAGCTTTCAAAATTGAAGTCTGCTTATCTTTTACACGTAAGAACTACTGGTTATACAAAAATACGTTATAGAGCGAAAATGGATGTTAAGAAAACTAACATTGTACAGGGGAAGCGGATGGCCGAGTGATTAGAGAGCTGGCCTCCGAAGCCGAAAGCGCAGGTTCGATACCCATGCGCCGCAGCATACTCCCCCCCCCCACCACCACCCAGCTGACCCAGCTGTGAATGGATCAGAGACGGTGAGGCAGCTAGAGAAATGGGCACCGCCCTCACAATGCTGGCTCACAGAAAAATGGGTCCCACAGGCCCCCCCCCCCCCACTTCTTTACGACATAATAATTTACCTTTAACTTTACCCCTGTACAGCCGAATTCGTGGCTTCAACGAAATTCGTACTATGATAAACATCTTATTGCTCGACACCGCTGTTATGTTTAACATGAAGGCGGGAAAGGGGCGGGGGAGGGCTGGAGGAAACGCTTTAATGCTGGGGTGTTGGAAGTGTCAATCACGTTTGGGGTGTTGGAAGTGTCAATCACGTTTGGGGTGTTGGAAGTGTCAATCACTTTTGGGGTGTTGGAAGTGTCAATCACGTTTGGGGTGTTGGAAGTGTCAATCACGTTTGGGGTGTTGGAAGTGTCAATCACGTTTGGGGTGTTGGAAGTGTCAATCACGTTTACAACGTATGGAGTGGAGAAGCGCGGAAGCCTTTGTGTGTGTGTGTGCAAATCAAACAGTGAGAAATCTGCTTACAGCGCACAATCCGTGCGACATTTTACCAGAGCAAATTCAGAACCTGACTGCACTCCCCGTCCCGCCGCCCCACCTTCCCTGTTCTCTACTCCCCCGACCCCGGCAATTTTCTTTGTAAACCTGTTCTCTCTTCGATCGCCGGCGACACTGTTTTCCCGACCCCATCAGATTCTCTCTGGATTGCTGCCTGCTGGGGTAAATTTCACAGGCCCGGAGCTTCCTGAACTGCTGAGTGCAGGCCTATGTTAATAATTCCAAGATGGCGTAGTCTATCACAAAAGAAGAAGAAGAAGAAGACCCCCCCCCCTCCAAGAGGCAGAAACTCTATCGAAGAAAAACTCCTGATACACCAGAAACAAATGACGTTTTAGTGCATAAGAACATGCATCCTGCTTGTCTGCAAGTCGAAAGCTATCGTGCCGTGCAGTCACTTGATGCGCGGTTTTAAAGTTTACCACGAGTTTACTTTGAAAGGCCGGTGCTAAAGTTCTTCAGCTGGAGACTGTGACGAATCGATACTGGTGCCCTTGAGGTATCGACAGCAAATCTAATCTGTAGCGACTTTCTCTGCAAGCCATTGCATGCTCGGGGGTCTAGCAAGGAGTCGTGGTGCCACAGGGTTCGGATCTCAAGTTTCCTGACATCTTCAAGTCCTCCGGCAAAGGACATTAATTCTAATAGATATTTATAATTTTGTCTCCCGATCTACGAAAGGGAAAACTTGGTTTTAAAAAGGGAATAAATAAACAGCCTGTTACGAACGTGTCACTGATTATGTAAAAAGCGGGGGACTCTGGTAAGAAACACAATACTGACGCTCAGATTTTACACAGGGTAGACATGTTTAGATGTTTTGTGTTAAATGTAGCTGGGTTTTTTTTTTTTGGAAACAGCGTTCAACAATTTGCATTCTTACGGTGTATGAACGAATGTGTCATAGAGTAAGAAAAAGGGAGGATAGACATACATATGCGCGTGAATGCCTGTGTGTTCATAGAGACGTGCAAGTATTCCAATGTGTATGGTCAGTAGATCGACACTCCTTCCACCCGCATTTCCCTACGCAAGTTTTACGTGCACAAATATATCTCTGATTGGGGAAAGTGTGCGTGCGCGTGTGTGTGTGCGAGAGAGAGAGAGAGAGAGGTGCATGATTTTTGCTTGTTTGCGCGCGTGCGTGTCTGTCATGCGTGCTACGCGTGTGGAAAGGAAGTGGGGGGCAGAAGTGCAGTACTTACTCGAGGCTGAAAACTTTGTCCACGAACATCTTCATGAACTCCATGCACTCCAGCGTGACGTCATCGGGCTGCGAATCCATGCTGTAGTTAGAGCTCCAGGACTTCAAGGAACCCATGGAGGCTGATCTGTTCACCGCCTCGCCCCCAAACTCGGCGTCCGAGGACTCCACACTGGTGGACACGTACAGCGCCCCCTGCTGGTTGCCCCCGTCGCCCTCGCCGTTGGAATCCAAGCTGCTCTGGCTCAGGTGAGGAGAAGCCTTAGCGGCGTCCGCTTCTCCGGATCCAGGGGCAGAAGCCGCTCCTTGGTGGCTGACTACCTCCTGGTCGAAGGACATCAGGTCCGGGGGCAGGTTCTCCGGCGTGAACACGGCGTCGGAGCTGGTGTCCTCCGGCTCCACGTAGTCGTCGAACAGCATTTCGTCGATGGTGCTGGAGCGTCTTTTGACGGTCGTGAACTTGGGCGCTTTCCTGCCCACCTCGGCGGGCGCCGCGCCCTCCGTTCTCTTGGCATTGACCTCCGCGTCCTCCTCCCTGGCGCCAGCTTTCTTACCAGTCGTCAACTCTTGCATCTTCTGCTCCAGCCCCACCTCACCCTCTCCGCCCTGTCGCGGCCGCGAAGAGGCAGCCTCCTTTTGGTTCGACTCGGAACCGGTAGCAGCCACCAGCCTCTCGTCGGATGGCGGGGCGCCGCTCTTCCTGGTGTAGATCGGTTCATCGAAGCTGATGTTCATGCCGTTCATGGACAGCTGCCGGTCCGCGGTGCGCCCGTCCGAGGAGGCGGCAGAGGAATCCGCGTGCGGGTAGGCCGGCAAGGAGGCCATGCGTTTGATCATCTTCTCTTTCTCGCGCAGGGCGTGCACGTTCGGCGGCTTGCGCGGGGGCGGGGGGCGCGGGGGAGGGGTGGGCGGGGGCGTCTCGTCCTGGCTGCGGCCTCGCTCTAGGCTCATTTCCTTGGTCGCGAAGGCGGTCTCGATCTGCCGCGAGAGGTCGCTGAAAAGTCCATTCTTCTTGGCGATCACAGAGCTGAAGAACTTGGACGTCCCGTCGGCTAAGCTCTCGGACAGCGATCGTCGCTCTTCTCTCGCGCGCGGCTGACACTGCGGCTGAGGCTGAGATGCCTGCCGAGGGCTCACGTCCATACTTGGAAAGGGTCCCGACAACAGCGAGCCAACGACTCGCCTTTGCCCCCACCACCAACTCACTCGGGGGTCCTACGCGTTAGCTTCCAGCGAAGCGAGCAGACATGAGACCTGGCAACTCCCTCGTAACGACTTATAACAACAAGAACAACAACAACAGCAGCAGCAGGACAGCCGCGATCCTTTCAGTAACCACGTCCAGCCGAGATCTGCTCTCCGGTCGAGCGGCTGGGAAGTCCGCGCGTGATGTCAGTCGGTCCGAACACTGCCACCACGAAGGATCGATCTTTTCCAATCACTCCCGCTAGGGCCGGCGGTGGAGATGTGCGACGCACCAGTAACGTTGAAACACGCAGCGCACACCTACCCCCCCTTACACACCAAAACGCAAACAAAAACAACTGAACGAAACTTTAAACAAAACGCCAGTCACAAATAAAGGAATGACGAAACAGAAGCTGAGCTCTTACGCCATAAGGCAGAATGGAGGCACAAAATAAAACCCACCCGGGCGAAGAGGCAGGGTGTCGTTCCTTCATCGGAAACCTAGAGAACGTACAGAAAGGCAGTTACTACAGCAAAACCTGGCTAGAACACACTGAAGTGATCGGGCCGTCACTCCCACTAACTTGGGGCTGGCAGATCAATACACTGCTCACCGCCCGTGCACCGCCAGCAGCAGCAGTGGTGGTGGTGGTGGCGGTGGGATGTGCTGGCCGTGGCGTGCTTGGTGACTGGCGTCCTAACGAAGTCGGCACCCCCTCCCCCAACTTGGTTTTCTTCCCACGATTCCAGTGCTGCCAGTTGCCGCGCCGTTCAAATGCCGGCGTTCTGGTCGCGGTGGTGCTGTCCTCGTGGCGTCGCGCGATCTGGCCGAACTGACTGCATCGCTGTGTGCCCGCTGCCGTCGGACGCCAGCACGTGATCTCACCCCTCCGTCGCTTCCCAACCAGCCTTGCGACGCCCGGCCTGTTGTGCGCGCTTCCTGTTGACACAACAATGCCGGTCGATCTGCTCGGAGCTAGGTCAGGCAAAATGGTGCGCTGTGCTCGATACACAGGATGCACAGAAAAGATCGCAGGCTGATAGGCTGTAGCGTTTCTTCTTTCCCCCACCCATGCCCCCTCCCCCTCGAAATGCCCGCTCCCCCTCGAAATGCCCGCCTCTTAGGTTGTGAAAATACATGGGTCATTTAAACATCTTGTCAATAAGATAGCAACTGTTTACAAATTACACCCCCACCCCAAACACACACCGCCTATCTGTGCATCTGCCCAGTTTTCTTTCTGATGATTATTGAAAGCTCGATGTGTGCGCCAAGTTCTGATCTGCCCCGCCCCCGTCTGTCTTATATCTCTCACAGTTATATGACTAAAGCCATTTTGTTACCCCATGAATGTATATCTTTGGCAAAGTGAGCCGCTTATTAATTTGGCTCCAAAACGGTTTTATTTCATAATCATTGGACACAGGGATATTTACTAATAAGCAGTTAATAAAATGTTTTATGATACGTAATTACACATTTTTCTATTTATCATGTTTTCATGCCGCTTGGCAAGACAAAGCATAGGACACAAAATGCAAAATCGTTAATTTTGTGAAAATCTTTGAGCTTAAAATTAATTTTAAAAAAAAGTGCGGTAAGCCGCAGTTAACATTTCGGGTATGGCCATGCAGAGTGCACGATATAATCCTGACACTACTGCACATTCGAAAAAGCACATTGGCACTATAGTTGAAGTTTATACATTTTTTAAAATGCGGGAAAGACTTCCCAGCCACCAATAATGTCTGACACTATGATAAGATCTATCAATAGTTCTACCGAAGAAATATTTAAAGTGCGACAAATATTGCAATAACTTACCACTATAAGCACAGCTTACGTTACCCACAACTTCATGTTTATCTGTTATGTTAGTCTGGGTTGTGCACAATCAATGTTAACAGCCGTTCGTATAAGAAAGCTTATTGTTGATAGCTACTTTCATGACTTCAAGTTTAAAAGAAAACAGTCTCCTAACACTTACACTAACACTTACAAGTTTACAACTTTAACAGGGGTAAAGATAAAGATCTGTGATATTTTTATTACCCGCTCTCCAACTCAGGATACGAAACCTCGTCGATTTAGCCTCTGAGGATAAATTTCCGGTTGCCAGACCTGTATATGTGTAGGCGTGAGAGGGTTGAAGTTTGCGAAAGAAAGAGGAAAACATATTTTGTGAAGAACAGCATATTGCAGAAGCGGGTAAAAGCAAATGAATCGGCAACGACTGTTGATTTTGGGACAGCCGAGATATTTTGAGCATTTGTTCTCCTCTGCAGAGGAGAGTTACAAAGTGTTTTCGATACGCTATCACGCCTTCAAAGGGTGTGTTACGAAACACTTGTGTCTGAAATAGTCCAGTATGTGTAGAACTAAACAATACAATGGGCTGTGCGTTTTCTCGAATTTGTCATGGCTTATTTAGATCGAGATTTAGAGGGAAAAGGCGATTTAGCACTTCTAAGTTCGCGATCAAGTCCGATGTGGACGAGCTAACATTAGATGGGCAGCCGGCAGATCAAACTCTTGAGAGCGAGCATCCTGAGAGTGAGACAGATTTCAAGAAAAGTATCCCAGACTGTCAGGAGAGGCATCAGGTGGACAATATGTCAAACAGGAGCTCTGTCCAGAAAAAGGAACCGTCCGGCATTAAAGTAATAACGATGAGTCTGGAGGAAGCAGCTGAAGTAGCTGTGAAAAATCGCAATAAAGAACAACTGCTACACATCATAAACAAATGCGGGGAGTGGAACGCCTTTCTGCCCGCGTCTAGCCTGCCGAAAAAGAAGACCAGCCCTGTGGAGTTAGCGTGCATGCTGGGCTACTTTGACATGGTTGAGGTGTTCCTTGAAAATGGATGTAGCCCAAACTTGCCTACGTCTGCAGGGAAGCTGCTTCATTCCGTGCTGGACTGTCTAAAATCTCACGAGGACAGCTTGGTAGCCGGACGAAGAGTGATTAAACTTCTGTGCGAAAAGGGTTGCGATCTTAACATCAAGGACTATAAAGGCAATACTCCGCTGATGCACAGCGCGCAAATAGGTGACACCATAATCATGAAAGAGGTTCTGTTCCGGTGCTCAGAGCAGCAGCTGAGTTATCGTTCATCCGGGAGCCTGAACACACCCCTGCACATGTCAGTCATGAAAGGAGACTTCGAGTGCGTCCAACTGTTGCTAGAATGTTCGCCACATAAACACGTCAATGTGCCAGATAAGTATGGAAACACTGCTTTACACCTGGGCCTCAAGAGCATGTTGCACAACATCCCGTACCTGAATGCTGCGAAGGGAGAAATTGCTGCATTCTCCCAGGTGGGTGGAGAAGACCAGTTGTGTTCAGGTCCCATTCAAGGAAAAGCAAAGTCATGCCAAAGGTCTCCTTTTGAACAGCTGGCATGGTTTCAGCATAATGCAATCGCTATTGTGGAAGCACTTATTATGGCGGGTGCAGACTTGCATGCTACATGCTGCCCTCCAGGTGCCAATGATTTTCAGTATTACCCTCTCATTTATGCTCTTCGTTTGTGTGCCGAGGATAGGACCGAAGGGTTTATTTTTGACCAGAAAAAGTTCTCTTCCACTCTCCACTTGGTTTCACAGCAAACAATGCAGTCATTGAAAAAGTGGAAGATGATTTCCACTTGCACCGGAGGGAGGGGAAACAGAAACTTTTCAGTCTATGCTGGTGTTGTGCGTCTTTTAGTTCTTGCAGGGACTGAAGTGTCAAACCAAATGAGAGCTGAGCTTTTTCATCGGTTCAGCTCTGAAACTTCCCTCATCAATGAGCTTTGTGTTTTCTGGGACAGCTACAAAATCGAAAAGCCGCCAAAACTTATCCATCTTGCAAAACAGAAAATCCGTTTGCATTTGGCAAGCAACCAAAAACTGCATGAAATCAGTTGCATGCCATTACCTCCTTGTCTGCAAGATTACTTAAAGCTTAATTACCTTTGATATTATGTGGTGAGTTAATGAAAATGATGTAGGACAGTCAGTGGCTGATTGTCATGGGGCTTAAGTATCTCCTACCTTTTGGTACAAACTTAATGTGTTTCTTTAACTTTGCTGTCAAAGCCAAAGCAAATGTTTTTAAACTGATATCTCAGGGCCTGTTTTTTTTTAAATCTTCATAAATTTTACTTGCCTAGCTGAAGTGAAAATGGCTTGCACTTGCCCCACAGAAGAATCTGCTTCCAATATACTTGTACTTTCCCATCTATAAATTGATGTTCCCTGGGTGATTGGTAAGGAGCTCTGTACCTGTACGGTCTTCAGTCACCTCTTCCCCCCATCCCCCTGTGGAAACTTAGTGTCAGCTACTGTACCTGTATGGTCAATACTTATTCCCTCCCACCCCCATGGAAACTGTTGATGTCAAGTCCTGTACCCATATTCTCCCCTCCCCCAATGAAAGAGTCAGTAGACTGCCAGCAGAAGATCAAAGTAGCGCAAGTTAAAGAAATCGTTGATGCCTATTTTTCTTACAACTGACGGTTGACTTTTAAAAAAATTTTTGTTTCAAATTTGTTCAGAATACAGAGAAGTGTGTTTCGTACATGTATCTTTTCTGTGTTAACACTATTGTCATGAGCAAGATAGATATCTTCTAAATCTTTCAGAACTATAGATACGGTGGTACACACAGCTACAGCAAACAAGTGAGAAATGGCTCATCTGGAAAACTTGTGATTTGTGAAATAATGGGCTTTCCGTGGCATTCTTACAGTTCAGGAAAGTTTCAAGTGGGGAAGACTAAAAAATTACCCAACATTATTTTATATAAAAAAGAGCTGCTGTAAATTCGGTTTGAATGGTGTTTACTTACAGTTATAATACAGTATTATCTTGAAAATGGTTACTTTTGCAGACAACATGTGATCTGCAGAGCTAACTGTGAGATGAATGAATGGAAACCAAAACAAGATGAAATGGATTCTCTGGAAGTACTTTGTTGCTCAGTAATAAAAATAGGTGTATAGTCATGGCTAGCAACAGACTCAAAGAGGAAATCTAATCAGCAAATGAGAGGGAACAGTAGAAAGAATTCCTAGAATTTTTTTTATTGAAGTTACCATTATACTAAGGTAGATGTATTCAGCAACACTCACCAATTAAAGGCATGTTCTCAGAATGTACATGCGCTAGTTTGTCAACATTAACTGTTATGCCAGTGGGATTTTGTAAATGAAGTGATCATCTGCTTGGACACAAGGGGATAGTTGAAGCATTAATTTTATGTGTCCCTTACGCTGGATACCATTTTGAAAAGCCTGTCAGTTGAAAGTATTCCTGATTGTCTAAACTTTAAAAAGAAGTCAGTGTATATTCATACAGGTGATTAATTTCAGCTAAGGGCTTTGTATTCAGTGACATTTTATAGTGCATAACATTTACATGTACAAATTACAAATACAACCCATCTTGAGTCATAAATTTAACTACAAGTTTATAACACATGATGGATCACAGAATATTAACAGACTCTTAAAACCAATGTGTTATGGATTCTGTTGAAGCAGAGTGAAGGATGCACTTTCAAAGTTGGGTTGACTGTTGGTGCTTTTACTGGATTATGTGAAGTTCAGAACAAAATACATTTACATTTATCTACTTAATGTCTTTAAAATGTTTATGTTGTTCAAAGTCAGCAACATATGTTTTTAAATATGTGTATGGTTTAATGAACTTATTTTTGGGCCACTTTGGAATAGATTGTATACACAACTGAATTTGTTGAACCATGACGCTGTGCATTTTGCCATAAACGAATACTTTGTTACAAAGTTTGTCATGCACTATGATGCTGTTTTGCAATTCAAGTTCTGCATGTTAAGTGACTCAAGAAGGATTTTGCTCCTTTTGGATCATATGTTTGAAAGCAATGTGGAAATCATGAGCTGTGTTCATGAACCGTTCACATTATGTCTTCTAGTCTCAAAGTAATGTGTTTTGGCGTTTTCTGATGTCAGATGACTAGGTCGACCATGTTTTTGATTATTTCGGACTTTAAAAAAATATTTAGTAAATTAAATGACATGTATGTTTGAAGAACTGCAGATTAAATTTCATTCTTTTGATCCAGTGCTTGAGATTACCTTAAAGATGGGTAGTATCCTGTCCTTACAAATATACCATTGATACATGTAGATGTTCTTTTAGTTGATGTTGGGCTTTTGTAAACATTTAAGGAAAGGGTCTAAATTATTTTTAAATCAAGCGTGTACCCTGGGCACAGTCTGGAAATATAAAGCTAACCCTGTTTTATTAATATAATGCACCTCTCATACAGGTTTGATTGCCAAAGAAATGTCATTGATCTAGTGCACCACCCTGATATACTTTAAATTTTCACAGCTTGAAGCTTCCATGCACTTTTATTTATTTGCATTTGGATTTGAAGCAGAATTCACAGCACTCTCATCATACACAGCATTCTGCTGCATCTTTAACGGCAAATGTAAAGCAGTGACTTCTTACATATCCTCCCCCCCCACCCCCCCAAAAAAAAAAGTTATTTGGAATGCTGTTGAGAAAAGTACTGTGACAAATGTGAAAGAAGTGCACCCTTTAAAAACTATGTGCGACAAAAACAGGAAAGAAACAAATTTGTGGGAAAAAGCACTATAGCTGTGTAACATTAAATCGTGTACAAGGAAGGAAAATTCAATAAAAGCTTGGGTTTTTTTTTCAAATTATAGATAAAAGTTTCCAAGGAGTCTGTTACTGGATGCAACTCTGTGTACAACCCTGAATCAGTTATCAGTTCCCATTACTTATAAGGGAAAGAGGCAGAAGCACAGGAGAGAGTTGGGAGGAAGCAAAGATTTGTTTGAAGAAAAGATGAACAAGTTGTGCATATTGTCATGTTGTTTGCCAGACGCCAGAACAGGATTTCAGTTTAAAACAACTTTTCCCCCGTACAGAACAAAATCAACACCCCCACGCAACCCAAGTGGAGGTTTGGAGAGTGGGAGGGGAACATGGAAACTGTTCTGCAGTGATCTCTTCCACCTGTACTATGTTATATCAACTGACAGTAAATTTAGACTTGGCAAATCAGAAAAACGTTCTATGACCCAAATTAAAAACAGAATACTCACCTAAATAAAGCTTGATCAGTTCTTAAACCAGGTGCTAAATGATTTAAGCAGTTTACTCCCAAAATGTAGAGCAGTAACAAGGCAGTCCCATCAAAGACTGTATCAGGAAGTGCATATACTGTTTATGGACACAAATAGCTTGGCTATACATGTGCTTGGACCATGCAGCCCTGTTATCTTTGCACATATCTTTCCTTGATTCCTACATTCTGCCTCTGTTGCCATAATTCAGCTTGTTCTTCAGTATCTGAACATTTCTTATGCATTATATCACAGCTTTTGGCAATATTGAAGATCATATGCAGTGATGACTTGTATAGTGGCAACTTTGTCATTTTGTGAAAAAAGCTCCAAAAACCACAGCTAGAGTTATTGTCTTTAGTGCAGAATCATGCTTTGAAGTTTTCTCATGTTAAATATTCCAACAACAGAACAGCATTTGACCTTTTTTGATAATAGCCGTTAAAGATTATATATGTGGACTTATATTGATACCTGTTGGGCAATGCTTTAAACAGAACAGGTTGCTCTCTACTCATTGTCACAACAAACATGTCAATAACTTATCACTGTGTATGTGAATGTGTGCATGTTGTGAAAGTGTGCCTTTCCCAGCAGATGTTGGGGAGCAGAGTGTGTTCGCACATAACTCTCACCAAAAGCCTCTTCAGGGTAAAACAAAAATGGAAAGAATAACTTGTGCACTTTAATGATTTAACTCCTTCATCTCACACAAAACACTCATTAAGCTTTTTTTTTTTACCTTATACATGTAATGCATTTCACATGAACAGACAATGCCGTGGTGACACACTAAATGATGTGATAAATGGACGTGCTGTAACAATTTCCAAAAATGGTATAAATAAAATAAAATTCAGTAAACTGAATCGAAAGCATTTCATATATCTAAACCAACATGCTTTATCTACTTTCTACCCCCAAAAGATGCATTTCCAATTTGTACACACAAAATATTTCTGTTTACAGTCAATTTCAAAAGTAAAATTGGTCAAAAGTGCACCTGGGTCATAAAACCTGTGGATCATAGTTTCAGAGTGAAATGGTCTGGCAATCAAGGGACTAGAATAATCTGAAACAACATGGCAAAACAAGAAAACGGCACAGCTTGCCACAACGTGGCTTGCCAAGAGAGTGACCTACTTAATCCAGGATGGTGAACACATCTATTTCATAACAGAAACATGCTTTGCATGATGCCTGTGATTAAAGATGGACTTATAAATTAGACTTTGAAGATCTAGGATCAATCAAAGTGAATGCACAGAAAATGAGCTATGAACTGCTAGATGCCAATATGATTGTGTTCTATGCCTGAAGTTGCATATGTTCAGGGACAGTCTATACAAAGCATCAAACAGGAAAACATACTGAAAATTAAATATTACAGAATAATCTGATTGTCACCCAAGAAAAGGAAGCACAAAACTGTAAACAGAAAAGTGACAAGAGAAAGTCTACAGCTTAGAAGCTTTTTTAAAATCTGTCCTGGAAACAATGACACCGGTGACAGGCACTGCCTCTGGTAACTTCTGCGAAAGTTGTGCATCTGAAGAAATGCAATTACCCACTAGAAACTTGAAAGTTTTTGACTGTGTACCTAGATATTCACTAGGCTTATTTTGCTCTTTGGAAGCACAAGTAGAGATGCCTGACACAACTGGAGCTATCAAACAATAAGCTGTTACATTATGCAACAGTTTTCTTATATAGTCTCACCATTTCTAGCTAGAATGATTTCTGTTGCCATCACAGCAATTATGAATGAAAACAATAAATGCCACAGGCTCATATATACTAAATTCCCATTGACAGAGCTGGCTTTAATCTTCGCAAGGCTGCCATTGTTACAACTGGTGTATCTGCGAATCATATAAATAATCAGAAATGTTTGCTGAGACCACTAACATGAGTGGATCAATGTAACATGCCTTGAGAGATGAAAGATGATGTAAGAGTTAAAGAAATACATGTATATGATAACAAATTATAGTTTTCATGACAATGTCAAAGCAATTAGCAGAAAATAGGGAGCTGATTTAATAGAGGGAGCAGACACACTGACACATCATCAATGAAATAAAACTTTAAATGGCTGAAGTTAATCTTGAAAACCATAATCTTGAGAACACAGAACTTTTAAGCTGTAAACATACAACTCCAGTCAGATCCAAGATCACCAGTATGGTAAAGCATTCTAACCTTTTCTTTTCAACAGAGGGCTCTCAAAAGTGAAAAGTGCACACTTTCTTGACAAACTGCATGATTAAAATGATACTGAATCTCGTACACAATGCCTCTCATAAAACCTTACAAAAATGTATATATAGTCTGGCTAATATCAAAAGTTGATACCATATTTATCTGTGTTCAACACTTAAGATGCAAATGAAAAACAAAATACATGTCAACACATCTCTTTACAAAAAAGGGCTCTATAACAACTGAACTCTGCCAGACAAGAGAACTTAAAAATATACTCATCTGATAAACAAGAGAAAACTTACTCTGGAAAAATCACTTCAGATTAAGTTCCTGAAGTTAAAGGAAGAAATAAGAGATAACTGCAAAGACCTCATCAATAATAAAGTTGAAAATTGTGAAGGCAAGTGATTATCTTTTTTAGTGATGGTTTTGAACACAGTTCACCCCATATTATGATTGCAGTTATTGGTAAGAAAATGTCATCTGATGAATAATGCTGGAAGGGAAATAATAAGAAAGAAATACTCACATAGATCAAAATAAATTCACCATTTTTAGCACCTAAAACTCAACTCCAAAAGCCCATATGCTTGCCACAGCATGTTTCAAGCACTTATTTATAACTATATATTTCTCCTAAAACTACTGCCAAAAGTGGAACCTATACTGGCACCCTGTTTAAAGCCAATAGTATTTCACAAATATTATATACAAAAAGGTCTAAAGCACCCAGACTGGCAAGCACATTACAATTAATTTCTGAACATTAAGTACATACATATATGCACGCTAACAATTTTTTGCACACTGACAATCACAAGTCTCTTTTGCACCTTACTGCTTGCTGGCCGCCAGATATATGCATCTGTACATGCACAACCACACAAATACATTCACACATGATTTTCAAAATAGTTAGCACAAGCACACTCCTCTGACACCAGTTGTTCTGCCAAGATGTATTTGCATTCTATTTAAAATATAACAGGTGAAAATTCTGCTGCTAAAATTTGCACCCAATTGCTGACAGAAGCTTCTTGCTTACCAAAAGACTCTTCACTCACACACCAAAACAGTTTTCACTCACATACCAAAACAGTTTTCACTCACACAGCAAAACAGTTTTCACTCACACACCAAAACAGTTTTCACTCACACACCAAAATAGTTTTACTCACACACCAAAACAGTTTTCACTCACACACCAAAATAGTTTTACTCACACACCAAAACAGTTTTCACTCACACACCAAAACAATTTACACTCACACAGTAAAACAGTTTACACACAGCAAAACAAGTACGAAACTCCACCCCCTCCCCACCAAAATAAAAAAAAATCCCTGCTTGAAACATTCATATGCAAGTCCACAAATTCTCCACAAGAACCAAGCTTCTCAACTCCGAGATGCTCACAAGTCAAACATCAATTACAAACTGCTCGCTTTTTACATGCATATATGTGTCTGGCAGACGTGTTGAGGTCAAGCACCATTCCCGAAGACGTTATAATTTTTCATGCTTTTCAAGCTTGTAGCTACACATATTATATGCCTCTAACAAAAGCCCTGACATCAGGTACCAGTCTCTAGTTTATTATTTCTATGTTTTCACATTTATGGTTGCACTACCAATCCCTATTAATGAGCCAAACATTCAGTTTGAAAAAAAAAGTTAAATCAGCAATAGGCCACATGGTGTGAGACAGTTAATGTGCAAGCATCCTCTGACCAGTCTGGGAGCAGAAATCAGTTAAGCACGACAAGTTTACTCGGATAAACCATTTGTCCTTTTTTAAACCCTCATTCCCCAGCACTAATTCTTGGCAATTGTACTCATATCAGACCCCCATTTCATACTCACACAGTCACACACCAGGCATCTTCGGTCCCAGGTGCACAGGCTTACGCGGCCGCCCCTTTTTCTTCCGCGGACGAGAGCGACCTCTATAGTACTGGTTCAAGAGAAACAACCCCACCATGCAGGTTCCTAGCACAGCAATGGCGGGGAAAAAGGTGGAGTGATCATGCATCAGCTGTTGGCCAGGGATGGGAACGTTGAGGGCAAAGCCTGGTTTCCTCTGAAGACCTGAGTTGATGCCATTGGGAGCCTGAGCCGCAGCCCCGTCACGCTGCTTGTTGAAGTTGTTGATCACCATGGCTGCAGGGTCTATGTCGATGGACATCAGTTTCTGATGCTGGTACAAGGTGCTGCGATTGGAGAACGTTACGATCCGTAAAACAGGGGAACAAAGAACTTGGAGCACCTTACCAAACACTTCAAATTATTCTTTACATTGGCAGTCTTGTGATGATTGTTATATGCACAAGACTTACCTTCGTGAGAATAGCAGACATCCAACTGGTGAACTGTTTTGGCACCAGACTATGAGTGCATGAGTGAATCTCTTACCTGGGTGCAGATTTGTTCAATGGATGAGGTTTGGCCCAGTTTAAGCTTGGACATGGTGGCAAGGGCCTTGACCTTGATTTTCCTAGATTGCCCTCAATCACTTTGGAGTAACGATGCAAGTGGTTTCCTCAAATACACAAAAGAATATCCCAATAACCTTTCAAATATGACAGATTTAAGTCATCATCACAAAGGAAGTCTCAATCACTGAAAGTTAAGGCCTTTGTTCACCAGAAGGATGCATGGCCTTCTTTGCCTAACTGATCCATCTAAACATAGGCAGGTTCAGTAAAGTACAAAGAGCATTCGTCCAATTAAGAAAGGCCTGTCAGAATTCTGAATGTAGTTTATCTGCAGGCTTCCTTCTCTTGGATGCTTACATAGGCACATGCTTACACCCATCCCCTCACTCACACACTCATGTATACCTGTCTATATGCGTGAATGCGCATGGAAAAAACGTGCAGGCGTAAAAAAAAATCCCAAATCCAGCTGATTTTTTAATCTTATCATATGACACACACACACACACACACACACACACACTAAGATGACCAACATCCTCATCCTCTACACAGCTTAGATTTCAATATGAATCAGCCACAACAGCTTCGGCTGTTGAAATGTGAAATGTTGAACTGCTGGCAGTTGAGTTGGTTTTATCTACCTTCCATTCTCTCTGGTAAGTCGCCCATTGGAGGCAGCTCCAGAGAATCATGCATGTTAAAGCTGGACGGCAGCACTTTGTGTGCCGTATATTCCAGGATGGCACTCAGCATCCAGAAACAATCTGTGAAGATCACATTGGCCGACAAGTTTAGTACATGGAAGTGGCTGTTCTACTGAACAGGAAGTTCATGGCATTCCTAAAAGCATGTGACCGTCAAATATGTAATAACTTGAAGGTAATGGACCCTCATGCTTTTCTTTTTAAAACTGTTTGCATATCTTGACTAGAAGACCGACAGCAAACCTAGAAGGGAAAATAGCAGAAGCACTTGTGGCCCCTTCTGGACCGTGAGCTGCAAAGAGTTGTATCTGATGTGACTTGCTGGGTTCACCAGAAGGATCTCCCAACTTCCTAATGCTTTAAGCTCGCTTCTTAAATGTATGAACCCTGACACGCATAAAGCAGGGTTATACAGAACTACTGGAAACTCGACACTTAAGTGGTGTGAAAATTATTATTTGTTGCCTTTTTTTAATTCTAGCCTATGTCCAGGTATACCTGATCATCAGGTTAGAAAATAAACTACAGTAATACTTCAGATGTCTGCGACGAACCTTTCTGTAGATGACTAGTGTCCAGGCAGTTGGAATCACCATACAGCGCAATGCGCCCTGCTCCTGGTTGTGAGGTGGACTGATACAGGCCCAGTATAGCCACCCCCTCCTTCGCCTGCGTCTCACTCTTCAGCACTTCATGTCCTGGTAAAATAATATGGATCCATTGACAAAGTGTCACCACCCCTCCCCCCCCCATGAAAGATAAGAGAATATCGCATTTGCAGTTGCTGAAACCATATAAAACTTTAACAGGTCTGCTGTAGATGACGTAATTATGTTTAATGCAGAAGCTCAACATGCACCTAAAAGTATACCCAGAATTATTTTGCTTGCTGAATAAAGGGTTATCAGGCAACACACAATGTAAGAAATGCTAAGGCCAGAATGTTTCACACTGGTAACCATTAACATTTTTGCATCATAGGAAAGATAGTTACCTTGGTTCTTAAGTGTCTGAGTCAGCAAAAGGCCATCTTTAGGAAATCTGGCGATGCTTGTCCCAGAAGCATAGTGCACTAAAACATGTCAAATTTCACAACGTACAGAAACAACATATCGATGTTATATTTTGTTTAATACGACCCCAATCATCAAAATACCGAAACCAGTGAGTTATACATCATAAATAAAAATATGGGCAAAGGCTTATACCATCTGTTTCAAACAAAATAACAATCAATGACTTTGATGTAATTTCAGTAGTTGAAATGTAGTTTACAATTGATTAAATGGCTGCAACTCACAGAACTGACTTGCTGTGATGACCAAGTCATAAAAGATCAAGATCAACAAAAAGCTTTATGTGCAGGTTCTCAAGAATGGTCATTGTGCTAATATATGTACCCTCACATTAAAACGACCAATTATATGTCTGGTATTCAGTTTGAAAACTCCATAGGGGACAAGTCAAATACTAACTCTAGTTATAGTCCAGTTGTAAGTTAAGAAAATTACAACTCACTGTCATGGTCGCCAATTGTGAAGTCCCCTTCAAAGACCTCATCACTGATGGGAAACACAAAAGAATATTAGAAATGTCATGTGGTACAATTTAACACAATGAATGAGGTTAAAAACAAAATTAACTTTACACAAACATTGGCACCTCCATGAGGAAAGAAATTTTTGGATAACAGTGCACACTGCAACTTTTAACTTTGGTGAAAAGAAATGCATTTTTTATATTAAACACAACCTCCGCAACACATACAGAACTGACCTGAAGGCCATGTTGAAAGGCATCAGGAGATCATTAATGGCTGGGATGTTAGCACCTCCTGTATCCGGCATCCACCACTGACTGTAAACACAGACATATATGCATACGACTGCATGCAGAATTCCTTATCCAGAACATCATGTCTTATAATGCGATAGACACAGACAGGAGAGAGACAGTGTACATATGTAGGTGTCGCACATGATTGCGCACTCACACATGTACAAGCATTTACTAGTATATTTTGAAAAATCTAAAACATGTGTCACCTTGACTGTTCTAGAGGGAGAAATGTGACAGCAGTCTACATGAAGAAGCGTGTGACACAGTCTAAAGACATGTCTACCAACCGTGTGTTTTCATCATAAAACTTGACTTTCTTCATGACGGACACATTGTACCAGTCCGCAAACATGATGACAGACAGTCCGCTGTCCACATCGCGCTTCAGCTTTGTCACCTCTTCTGGGAAGTATTCCTCCTCCGGATCAACGATCAACAGAGTCCCTTGAAGCACACAAAAACTTAAATTTAAAATACGCCAGCACGCTCTAGTCTTACACTGAGCTGCCACCCTCCAACACCAGCGAGAGTAGCATTAAGCCAAACAGAAAGCAGCATGCATGCGCCCACTTACAAAAAACATAGTAACAAACTCCCGACATCTCTTCCACACGTACTAAAAGGATTCATGTTCAACAACACTGGGGCTCCTGCAAGCCTCTGGTGGTTGCCTTTTCTGCCCTCACGGAAATTTACGATACGTGTTAGTTGCCAGACTGTACTGACTTGATGAAGTTTGTTTACACTATTGGTAACCTTATTAAGTTACATACCAACAAGAATTTCACTTTTATTGTTTTTCAATTTTTTAATATTAATTCATTTAATAAATATAAAAATAAAGTTTTTGTCAGTCTGACAATGGAAAGCATCTTCTCTCTCTCTGAGGTCAGCAAACTTATTACTTTGGAATCATTATAGAGTGCAAATGCCCAACATTGTCTGGTGTGCTCAGTGGAATGCCATCTTCAATTAAGAAAGCAGTGAAAAGAAATTTAAGCATATTAACACTTAAAGTGTTCTCTACTTAAACAGGACTGAAGAGTTGTTTAACAGACGAGCTTGCAATGTTTCCAAGCTCTGCATGTTGAAAATATTTTAGTGCCCAACATAGATTATCGCTCCAGGCCTCCACATACAATTTTGCTTTCTGCATGGGGCAAAATACACTGTTGGCTTGTGCACTCAGCAATGATTTTCTATGGCATGGAAATCACATAATGACATCTAGTATATACCTCTGGGGGCTTTGTCTCCTGCCGCCCAACCCCTGGTTATCTCAGCCACTGTTGTTGCTGAAGCCATTTTTGACATTTTGTAACAGTCCAAGTCAATAATTCTTAGCTGTTTAATAGCATGATAAAACAAAAATCAACTACAATGTACATGTACCAACAAAGAACCACAAGGAAATGAACATAAACAAGCTTTCAAAGTGATTGCATCACCCACAAAGACATTATTGCATGTGAACATACAAAAATGAACTCACCATACTGACTGGCATCCACGCAAGTAAAGGGTGAACCTGTGGACAGCAGGTGCATGATTACACAGGTGCATGATTACACAGGTGCATGATTACACAGGTGCATGATTACACAGGTGCTGATACATTGTAATAAATCTTACTGTCGTTTATCTTTAGAAATATGGCATTATGCTACCGACTGGGTTACCTGTCTGATTTTTATGAAAGGCATGCTTAGACGTCATCCTCTGTGCTACATACAGAGCTTTTAACAGCATGCATGCAGGAATACACGTGACTGTGGAAGAGCATGTACATGTGGTGCACATTAATAGCAGATGGAAGAAACGGCTCAAAATCCCACAGAATTGGAACAGCCCTCAGATGACGATAAATTATCCTATTCAGAAAAAAGAAAATCTTAAACCTCACCCAGAACTTCAACAAAGTAGCCGCTGCTTCGCAGATGTTGGTACATGTCCCTGAAGTTGGTGTGTATGTGGTCACCGTTCCTACAGGGTACAGAAAGCAGTGGGGATCGTAATGTCATTACGTGACGTTGTATCTATGTGCTTATGTGATAACAACTATGGCCTTATGTAATAATGTATCTACTTATGTGGTTTTGTGGTAACACATATCTAGATGCTCATGTGGCAACACGTGTACCGATGTGCTTTAGTGGTAACATGTACTTATGTGGTTATGTGGTAACGCATACCTAGATGCTTATGTGGTAACATGCACATGTACTTACATGCATATGTAATAACATGTATGTATCTATTTATGAGCTTATGTGGTAGACATCTGCAATGACTTAAGGTTATGAAACCCTACAATTTACCAGTCAAGTGGATCGTTCTTCATGCGCAGGTTGTCCCGTGGAAAATACCCTGGAGGATACCGAAGATTGTGGTACTGGTCCCATAAAATTCTTTTGCTGCAAAATTGAAGGAATTTACACAAAACTAAACATTGTTTCTAAACTTGCTCTTGGATGTTGATTAAATATGTGGACATTACTTCCCATGGTAGCGCGCACATTTTACAGAACTGCACAAAAACTGGCAGACTGAATTTTTGATGTTTTTTATATGAGATAGACCAAACTGACAGGAGAAAGATTGCTGCATACTTTCTGGGAGGTGTGGGTATTATCTTCACTCTGATGGGAAGGGTGACAGTTGATCGTCTAGGTTCTTTTTCATCCTCCTGAAATCAAGTTAAAGGAGTTTGAGAAAATTAATTCTGGCAATACATTTTATTAAGATAATAAACACAGCAGTCCATGCTTTAACCCTTACAGCGCGATGGGCCACAATTGTGGCTTCCCCTGTCAACCACAGTATAGCTTGTGGCAACTGTGCATCCTTCGATTTTGCGCATGATTTTTGTATGGGTATTTCATTATATCTAGCAATGTAAGCGTTAAGAAAACAAATTTGATGAGCAGAGTATACATCTATATGGACAAGAAAACAATATGAAACAGACACAGAAAGGCCACAGATGAGAGATGGAGAAAATGTATTACAATAATTTATGCTGCTGTGTTACAAACAAACAAACACACTCTTTTAAAACGTATTTATCATCTGAATTATGCTCTCTCTACCTACGTACCCATCAGGTTGATCAGTTTTGATACGTTCTCTTGCTACATGCTCCCCTCCCTTCTCATGCCTCCCACAGCTCTGAAACTAAATACACTACCCTTAGAAAAAAAAACTTTGTTGGCACCTACATCTGGTGGGGACTCGATGGTCAGGTTGACCTGCCCCTTGGCAATACCTTCCCATGACTCGGCAGCCCTGGTGGCAGTGATGGAAATGGCCAAGAAGCCAGACCAAGGCCAGAGGTGTGAGGATGTTGAGAACGCCACTTCAATAAGTCCTCCATTCTCTGGAATATATGGTTCCCAACGAGGCTGTCAACAAAAAACAGACCAACAACGTACAGTAACCTTAAAAATCACACTGACGCTGTGTTGCTTGTACGAGACTCGCAACTGCCGCAGATCCTAGCTGATTTACTGTGGGAAATGTACGGACATTTCAACAATTATCCACCCCATACTTTACTAGATGAAACCAAGATTTGTTGTGAAAGGCATATGTGTATAAAATGTATATGATTATGATTTACAGCCTTGGGAGACGCTAACCAAGGGAGACAATCATCAGTACGCATCGCCTGCACTGTCACACTACTGTTATCGAGTCATGTCGGAACTGGCCATAAATTCCACATCCCTGTGCAGCATGATTAAGGGCCACCGCCACCCCCCACAATTATTTTAACCTCCCAACACTATTTATGCGGCCGTCAGAGGGGTAGCGAAAGTGTTAGTACGTGTCTAACAGTGTTGAAGATTAGGCGAGTACCGTAGCAGCACTTAAAAGCACAACCACCGCTGCCCCACTCACATCGAAAAGAATCATTCTTACCCCACACCCCAAACCATAGAGATGTATAACGGGTATATGCCCACAGCGCACTGCAGGTCACAGCACCCCACTAAACGCTGCTCATTAACTGTGTGCAGTTGAGTATGGATAGCTCAGGAGGTGGCCAGAGGGGCGGAATTGTTGCTGATGTGATACTTTGAAAAGAGCTGTGAGGGGGTGTGTTGGGGCGGTGCAGCGCAGTGGAGCTGTCACACGACGGGGTCGCGATGAGCAATGCACCGCGTTCGGCATGTCCCGCTTTCATGCTATCTGTGTGTGCGTGCCACACGCGCGTTTTCCCAACGTCGGGCTTCCTGCGAGGGTTTCCTGTTTGTAAATGTCGGCACGACACCACGACCCCGTGCCATCTCGCCGCTCGCTGAGCGGGGACGCGCCCTCTCCATCTGCGGCGACTCGCGAAAAGTTCGTGCAGCGGAAGGTTCCATCTGCGGTGCGGCATGCGGGCGCCGTGAGATGTCCCACCCTGATGCTGCAGCATTGGTAGAAAGCCCTTCTGCACGTTTTTCGAGGTAAGTGATGAGAAGAACACGGTAACTTTGCAACGACGCAAGCATGGCTGAGAAACCACGAGTGGTTTTGGCCGCATCTTTGAAAGTTAGGTCCGGAAACTGCACAGTAATCTCGCCACTGGCAGGAAACGGCCAAAATGGGCCCCGAAAAACGCACGTGAATGTGACGAGAGATTCGAACTGGCTGGAACTCTCGAGACGTTTTGCACTGTAACCTGACGGCATGCGGGAGCGCCCCCAACGGCCCGTGCCTTCTCCCGTGAAAGAGTGACGGCGAGATACCATTAGGGTTCTCCCAGCAGCGCATCCCAGTTCATTTGGTTTTCACCGCAAAATCTGCTGAAAAATTACGCATCTTAAGTAAATTGGGCGTTATATATCACTGTGTAGGTTCGCCTCCTCCAGGTTTTAAGTGCTTCGAAAATTTTTCTAACGCGAAATGTCGATCCCTTCAACGTTAATGAAAGGTACGTCGAACAGGCCAGCTCGCAACAACGGGAACAGATTTTAACAAACTTTGTCTTTTGCCTACATACACAGCATACAGATATATAAATAATCAGACTGGTTGTGTTCCTGCTCGCGGGTGCTACCTCCTTGACAGTGACTACACAAAGGGCTCGTGCCTACAATGAGAACGAAAGCGTGTGAAACCCTACTTTGCAATATCACCTCTCAACAGCCTGCGTAGTGTTGAGTTGTTCTTTGCAGCTACATAGATTCTGTACACAGTTTTACCTAGGATTACCAACAATGTAAACGGTAAAACATTCTTTTAATTAAGAACATAATTAGCAGTAATTAATGGCATCGACCAAAGAGGGAGGGTATGAAGTCTGCCATCTTGGGGACATATTTCTCACTCTCCGTGTTTGTGCCCTTGCTTCTTAGCAGCTGTTTAAAACTTGGATGCAGTTATAGATTGTTATAAAAGACAGAGATGACTGGCCCATTGGGCTATAGAAAATCTTGCAACCTCTCCATCCCTGATACTCGGATACTGCTTTAAAAAATGAAATGGAGATGGAAAAGGGTTGGTCTTCCCCAGCATAGGTTGCTGGAGTAAACGGTATCAGTGAAACCCTGCACTGTTGTGCAAGGTTTCTAGGTCTTGTCAGTACTTGTAAGTCTGTGCTAAAGGTTATGCACCAGTGCAGGATATTTCCAAATGCCACCATGCAACATAACTACTGGGAGAAAAAATGGAGGGCAGGCTGACCTACCCCAAACTTTTGTTAGGCTGATCATGTGTGATGTTGCTCGTGCTCTACACATCTACCTTCCTATCCCCACCTCTCCCTCTCCTTCCAACTGAATTTCCTTACCAATACTTGTAGCAGATCTGAGGTTTGCCTTCTACTAAAAACCACCGTTTCGTTAATGATGCTGTTGTATACTCAGTAACAGTTTTGTCAAGAACATGGCCATTGTGGATTTTGTCTTCAAAATATTATGCTCAACTTTGTGTTTAATATGGGTCATTTTCTCTGTATGGCTTTTTATTTGCAACTGTTCTGAAGCTGTCCCATTACAGTTTTCTTTGGTTCCAACCACATCATACGAGTACACTCCTTGGCTTTCATCAATTATGTTGAAAGCATCCTGAATAGTAATTCAGGTTTTCTGTATAAGAATGACTGCATAAAAGTAGCCAGGAATTTTATGTTTCAGTTGCAAGCTGGACGGTTCTGAAATATGGCACTTAACTCTCCCCTCCCTCTCTCTTCTCATCTTTCTCTCTCTGGCAGTACACAAAGTATGAGAATATTTTGTGCTGTAAACTGTTTAGGAATCTCTTCAGGTGTGACAAGGATACTAGGCTTATAGGTCTATAGAACCATCCAGTAAATAGTGCATATTGTGAGACTATAAAGAATATGATTGCACATTAGAGATTTGAGAGCAGTTCATACTATCCATCCTTGCTGCATAGTTATGACAGCTACGTCTTGATCTGTGGAGACCTAAATGCATGGATAGGTGACTGGGACCTAACTGAAGAAGAGTTATGACAAGATGGGGACGACATGGACATGTTTGTGAGGAGGTTGCAATTAATTATTAATAATTTCAGTAAATTATTAATAATTTCGGTAAATTTTTAATGCAGCTGTGTTTGATGTTTTACCTAGTGCAGATGAACAGATTCATCAAGAAAGGTTTTGAAAGAGGAAACAGCACTATCGATTACTTTCTGTTGTCTGTTGATTTTCTGCCATGTGTCAAATCACTGGTGATTCTCAGCTGTGTGGAAACACAACAAATGGCGGTTCAGCTGGGTGCCACGATGCTAAATCAAAGTACCAGCAGGGATGAAAGATGTAGTACAGAAAAGCTGATCTGGGATGCACAATAGTCACGTTGGGTTCCTGTTATCAGAGGTAGGCCAAAGAGCAATAGAGGAGACCACTAGTAACAAAGCAACAAGCGTTGAACTCGCATTTAGTAAATTTACAAATGTGCTACTCGAAGCTGGCCAGCGTTTGTGGCAGACGATACGGTTCAGGGGTTGCACACGCTGCTTGAAAATGTGGTTCAACGCTGAGTGCACACCGCTCAATCGTGAAGCCTATTAAGATTATTAAACTGCTACCGGAGGACATGAGCAACAGAGAATAAGGACTGTTCAAAATTCTGGTCAACGGTAAGAAGTCTTTTGGCCAAATGTGCTGAAACGTGCAAGCAGTGGTCACAGATGGACAAGATGCGGACGATGAGGATGATTACACTGAACATATCCGACCTGGATGAAGAAATAACGTTACTGGAAGTAAAGCATCCAATTCGCAGATTGAAATCTGGCAAAGCCCCAGGTCTACTGATTTTCTAGAGGCAGCTGAAGACATTGTTGCTCCCTATCAAAACTGTTCAACTGGCTTTACGACTCTGGGTCCTTTCCTAGTGAGCGGTGTTGGTCAATCATACTCCCTTTGTTCAGAAAAGGTGATGTTAATAATCCTGAAATGTCGAGTTTTCGTTGTCCTACTGGAGTCAAGCAAGGATGCATGTTGTCTCCCCTGATTTTCAGTTTATTAATAAATGAAGTTGCCAAAAGAATGATCAAGTATGGTAAACACGGTTTTCAATTCCTACCTGGTATGCAAGAAGTATTCTAGTGTTTGCTGATGACACTTGCTTAATTTCAACAACCTCTGCTGGATTACAAAATAGCCTCGAAACAACCTTGAAACAGCCTCGAAACCTAAAGTTTAACGGTCAACCTGGACAAAACCAAGGTGATGGTTTTCAGAAAGGAGGGCTACTTCAGTAAGGTGGAAAAGTGTTTCTGCCAAGGCAAAGAAATGAAAATTGCAAATAGGTACAAATATTTAGGGTTTACTCTCACGACCGAGCTGTCTTATGAGTCTGCACTTGAAGAATTTGCAGGCAAAGCTAAGGGTAAAGTAGCTGAAATAAAGAAGACAATTTGGGGCCTTGGCAGCATTGACAGAATTTAATCTGCTTTTCACTACAGGATTTCACATTTTGCACACCGTTCAAAGTATCTGTTCACTGATTTTTTAAACTGTTCGATGCGCAGGTCAAACCAATGTTGTTATAAGCATCTCAGAGATGGGGCCTATCACACTTTCACTGTGCCGAAGCAACTCGTGTTTTTGCTTGTAAACATAACCTACATGTTTTACCTAGAACACCCAACGCCACTAGAATTAGTGCTACAAAATGAACATTACAATGTTATTAGATCAATAACTATGTCTACTATGCTTGGAAAACAAAACGAAGAATTGCAAAGGAAGGTGGTGATTGCCAAACATAATGTGTCATTCCACTCTACTTTGATGTTATGGTGTTTTGCGAAAGTGTGTTATTATTGTATTTATTTGTACCTCACAAGACTGACCCCATACTTATGTTTTATTATTGTATTGTACCTCACAAGACTGACCCCATACATATAAAAGTGTTTTATTGTATTGTATTTGTACCTCACAAGACTGACCCTATACATATAAAAGTGTTTTACTATTGTATTTATTTGTACCTCACAAGACTGACCCCATACTTATGTTTTATTATTGTATTGTACCTCACAAGACTGACCCCATACGTATAAAAGTGTTTTATTGTATTGTATTTGTACCTCACAAGACTGACATTATACATATAAAAGTGTTTTACTATTGTATTTATTTGTACCTCGCAAGACTGACCCCATACTTATGTTTTATTATTGTATTGTACCTCACAAGACTGACCCCATACGTATAAAAGTGTTTTATTGTATTGTATTTGTACCTCACAAGACTGACATTATACATATAAAAGTGTTTTACTATTGTATTTATTTGTACCTCACAAGACTGCCCTCTCTCAGGGAAAGTGGGTCTGTGGAAGATGCTAAAAGTGGGAGAACGCGTCTGAATAAGCAGGATAAGATGAACAGATAACATGCCAGCACTACACAAGGTCTTCATAGCTATAGGAAAAGGATCAGATAAACATGTAATGCCAGCATCACAAGCCCCCTAAAAGCCCAGACAGCCATATCTAGGAACAGTAAGCCTGAAGACAGAACCAGTGTCAAAGGAACTGAACTAAACTTGGCAAGGAAGAAGGAAAACGGTACTTTTACTATCTAGTTCCCACTCTGAACTTTGGAGACAAACATCTGTACGTTCACATGGAGCCACTGAACAGCAACAAAAGCACGAAAATGGAGATTTTGTGGGTGAATGTATTTTCATTTAGAAAACTGTTACTTGTTTTTCAATCATAATACTTGCTTGAAACGCTGTGAACAGTGTGCAATATGTGAAATCTTGTAGTGGAAAGCAAGTTCAAGTGTGGAGTAATCCTAAGTCTTCTGAAGTTTCCTGTATCCTTGCAAAGTTTAATTCACTTCCTTTGGTACTGGTTCTGTCTTCAAGCTTACTGTTCCTAGATCTGGCTGTCTGGGGTTCAGTGCGCTGTGACGCTGGCATTGCATCTGTTTATCTGATCCTGTTCTATAGCTACGAAGACTTATGACTTAGTTTTCTTTTTGTCAGTAATAGCAGCAAAAAAGCAGCTATGGCATTTTAAAGAGCGCCAGTAGCAGGGACAGAAGAGAGGATGAATAAATGAATGAAAATACATGTACCCACAAAAACTGGGTTCATCCTTTTTGCTGTTAGGTGGCTTCATGTAAATGTACAGATGTTTGTCTCCCAAGTTCAGAGTGGGGACTACTGCAGGGAGTTCTGTATGTAGTTAATAATGCCATTATTTATATATAATGCGTTACAAAACTATGTTGACAGGAAGTTTATTTTCTCTGTGTGCATCTGTTATGAACAAGGACAACTTGCAGACAGGTATTTATTTTACTGTTGTCATTGCAGGTGAGTGACAAGTTGTGAAGACCAACAGCCCAGAGACCAATGGACATTTCCAGAACCTTCTGCTGGGATTCTAGTAGGCTGCATAAACAATGCGTTGACACATCATGACTGGGCATTCTGAAGGAGCAGATTTAAATCGTGGGGACACTGACTTCAACCCACGTCTGCCTAATGGGGTACTGGTGGGTATCCTCATGATTATTGGCTTCTTTGGCAATTCCCTTGTGGTGTATGTTTATCACTTCAAAATGCCACGAACGGTGTTCTCCACCTTTGTGACAGCCCTGGCCTTGCTGGATCTGTGCACTACTGTGAGTGGCATGCCATTGGACGTTGTCATGAAGACCATTGTCTTTGACAGCCAGCAGACTCTCAGCATTCTGTGCAAGATCACACACTGCGAAGTCTACGGGACCAGCCTGGCTAGCGGCAGCATCCTCCTTCTGATTGCGGTGACACGGTACCACAAGGTCTGTCACCCCCTGAAGCCTTCGCTGAACAGGCGGCAAGCCAGGACCCTCTGCAGCGTCATCTTCTTCGTGTCTATGGCCTTGAGTACTATCACTCTTGTTATCAATGGGCCAGAATATGTGAAGATAATCATGGACGATGTCAGACTGCCTCCCAAACAACATGGGCATCTCAAAGCTAGCAGCACAACCACAACCACATCTCTGCCAACTCCCCTAGACCACTGGATTCCGAATGTCAATCATGAAGAACCTGGTGTAAATATTAGTACACACCCACCCTTGCTTCAGCCAAACAATGAAACTATGAAAGGAAACAGCACTGGGAAGCACGACATGGAAGATGGAACTATCGTTTCAGTCGAAATATGTCGAATAAGCCAACAGCACAAAGGCACGCCACTGCACTATGCCCTGTACTCCATCCTGATTGCAGCCTTCGCTGTCATCTTTCTCCTGCTGGTTGTGCTGCACTGCCGCATCTCGTACTCCATCAACAGGTTTCAGCGGCGGCGTTCTAGCATGAGCAGCCCGAGCATCAGTTCTGACGACAGCAGCATGACAAGCATCACCACCAGCATGTACCGCATCTTTGCCACCATCACCATCGTCTTCTTTGTCAGCTACCTTCCACACCTTGTCTGTCTGATCATCGAGCCTGTAGTTTACGGGTCTGGAGCCCCCATGCCTCAGCACTGGCGTATGCTTATGGACATAGCTTACAACAGCCCCTACATTAACGTCATTTCAAATCCTTTTATATATGGCTATAGGAGTGCTGTGTTTCGCAAATACTGCATTGGAGTTGTGGGAAACTGCTGCTGCTGTCGCAGGAGATATATTTGACCCAGAATTTTGCATGTGGCAAATTTTAAAATTTTTTTTAAATATTTAAAAGCAGACTAAAATGCCTAGGTGGTACAACAGTTAAGGCGTCAGCTTCTGAGGCGGAAGGTCTGTAGTTCATGGCCTAGTGCCAGTGTGTAATGCGACTGGTAGGGACTGAAGCCCATGTTGCAATAGCAGTCCCAGTGTGGCAGCAAACTACCAAGCAACATCATCCTGATACAAACTTCATTTGCAACTGGATGTAATAAAAGCTGCCCCCCCCCCACCCTATACGTAATGTCTGTCCATGTGAGGTTTGGGAAATAATAGTTTTTCAGTCTTCCCCTATTCCCCTCCCCTCCCCCGTGGTATATTTACATTTTTTCTATACATCTTCATAATAAGCATCATCTCCTTTGAGTGTAGACCCACAGGGAAGTAATTTTGTGTTTGCAGTCACTGGTGTTGGGTATTAATGTGTAAATGTCATTGCTGCACACTTCATTCTTCATTTTTAACCCCTATTACAATTTAACAATGAAGGTTATGTCATAATGGTTTAAGAGGGGAAAGGGCGATGGACGTTAAAGAGAAAGGGGTTGGAAACCAGGATTTTTTTTTGGGGGGGGGGGAGGGAAGTAACTAGCCAAGACTGACTTAAGGGATTCCATATGCAGAAAAAGTACCCGAGTTCGACACAGGACCCAAACCCATGCCCCTCTGTATTGGTGGCAGAGCAAAAGAATATGAAAATATAGCATGTATGTTCATGAGCTTTTCCTACTGACAATTATCTGAAGGTCTGCAGCAGAGGAAATCATTCAAAGCCACTCCACAAGAAAAGATGGACACTTACCCTGTCTACAATCTTTCCAGAGACACCCATGCCATTCAGGATCGTTACCTGGGAAAAAAAGGAGAGATTTTTCTCACAAAATATCTAGCTCTAAATGAACATGCCTGAAGGAAATAAACATGCCTGAAGGAGATGCACATTTTCTGAATTCTGTGCACAACTTTTCCTTTTCTGTACAACTGTGCTTAAACTGCAAATTCTGGTTCATACTATGTTCTATATAATCCTAGGTCAGCTCCTCTTCTTTGTCCATATATTTTTAATGCGTGGCAAACTGAAAGAAAAGGCTTACACACAAAAAAAAACAAAATGGGGATGGAGGCAGGAACTGAAAACACAGGATATTTTGCAGTTCAGTCTGGAGAGTTGACCTACGTTTACAATGATGGGCATGCTGCCAAAGAAGAGGGGCTGTGTGTAGTACGGCCACATGTAGGGTTCTTCTGTCAGGTCGATGTAACTTGGGATTAAGCTGCAAAGATCAATATCAATTTTATTAAAAAAATATCTCTAACAAAATGACAGACATAACATGCAATACCGCTTACTCTCAGCAGACTGCTGGATGTCCGTCACCAAAGAAAACAGTGGGAAGTATTATCAAGAGTCAAGTAGCACAGAACTGCTTTGCTCAACTCTTTGAACTCGCTGGGCTCAGATATAAGAAAATCCCTTGGAATCTGATAGAATTTGGCATTTAAAAAAAAATACTGCTTGTAAACTACCTTACTTTCATTAATAAAGTTTATATGTTTGGAAAGATCAGTTCTTGGTCATCAAAATAATTATAATTTTATTTTGGAAAATACTACAAAATGAAACCAGACCTTTTCCTCTGGACCTATAACGTGACGTGGAATCTTCCATGTGCAACACAAAACTGAGGTAACATTATATATATGTATGGAACTGGGACTCCATTTTAACATTCTTTTAGGATCCACAGCAAAGGGTTTTTCCTTTTTTTTTTAAAAGATCTAAGGTCAACTGAACTCGTTAAAAGGTTGTGTGAGATACCCAGGCAGATTTCTCCTCCCTTTCAGTCACAGATGTTAGTCCTTTGCTTCCACTTGCAGCAAGAATTTCCTCACCTGGCCTGAGGTTTGTAGGCCCTGAGGGTGTGGTAAGCTGCCAGGAGGTCCAGTTTTCCGTAGCCTTGCTCGAACATGTTTACATCAGGCAGACGACGAGCCGAAGCCATTAAAGCCTGCTTGACGCTTGCAGGGTTCACCACGTGGGATCGTTCCAACACCGCACTGAGAAATATTGGTAGAATCAGGAAAAAGCCTCCACAGTTTAATCACAGCCCCCAGTCAGAAGTGTGCATGCTTTTGACATATGCAAGCTGAATGGTTTTAAGCTATGAAATCTTATAAAAGATGTATTGTCAGTAGATCACACAGTACAAATTCTATGAAAAAAATTACCAGTATTTTAAAGTTAAAAAGTGTCAATGAAGACGAACATAAAACGTAAAACCAATCAAAGAGCTAAGCAGCCACCTGAGCAGCAAGGTCACTGCACCAGCCACAACTGGAGAGGCAACACTCGTGCCCGACAAGGAACGGCAACCTCCGCTGTTAAAAACATCCAGGAATATGATTTTGTTTAAATGTAAGCAACTTATGACCTTAATTGAAAGAGTTATACCTATCTGAAAGAGCTTTCTGCATTATATTACATGTATTATAATTGACAGCAATACTGAAAGTGAACTGAAATCCTGAAATAACATATACAGATGAAATACATGTTCAGAGTACAAAAATCTAAATGGCTCTGGACACAAAACGTCTTTTCACACTTGAATAAAACTGTATCTAGTATCTACATTATGGTTGATCTTACCTCAGAGCAGATCCCCTGACAGATGAACCATAGGTGACGATATCTGGTTTCAAACGACCATAACCTCCAGGAAGTTCCTACAGAAGACAGGTATTAAACCGCAGGAATACAACGGAAATATCTCTTACATATGTAAAATAAGACATAGATAATACACTTTTTTTGCAGGTTAGGTTCAACGTTTTCTGGTCTTCTATCAAATCCAGTGACTCATCTGGCTGGCAGATTTAAAGTGTTGCTAGTGTAAATACATGGGTGCTACTCAAAATTTGTCAAAAAGCCTGCAAGGTGGGCCTCGCGGGGTCCAGGGGTCGGTGTGAAAACTTGGATCGGACACCAGCTGGCCGTCGCGAATCTCGTCTCGCTTGACAAACTTTGCTCGTCAAATTTTCAAAATCCATTATCATATACTGCCAATCTGGCTCCTAGCCAGCAGAGCAGCACCCATGTAAACACAACTGATTTAAACGTGGACATACAAACCACCTGTAACGACCGAATATGAATGGTAGTTCTGAATGTTTTTCTACAGATGGGAGTGGACACTCACCCAGGTAGTCATGCCTCGAGAAGAAAAGCGGGCTATTTGGTTCTCAAAATTGATACCTCCCACACCAATTACATCCATCTGATCAGCTGGATTGTTCAGCGTGCTTTGGATACAATGCAATACAAGGGAGAGTTCTCATTTGTGAACATCAATGGTTATATTTAAAAAATATAAGAGACACGAAACAATCTTTAAATAAGATGGTCCCCCCCCCACCAATCTACACCCATATTACAGATAAGAAACAGAAGAAACAGAAGATTCGGAGCAGGAAGTGGGAATAAGGTCAGTAAAAGAAAAGATGGGATGACAGAAGACGCAAGATTGTGACACAGATACACAACTATAGATACACGCATACACAGGCACGAGGTCTAAATTTCCATGTGGACTATAAATACTACTTTTGGTTTTGGGCATACTATTTTCCCAACAATCATGCCACACAACCACATCTTTTTCCTCAAAATCTCAATTCAGAGAAACTTTTCTGTCTTCAAGATACTTACCCAATGGCATAACCTACGGTAATTACCCGATTCCACTTAACACGACGAGTGCCGCATTTACACTATGGCCTTGTGCGCCATGGTGACCCCCATAGTGTACTATTAAGCAGGAATTCCCAGTTCTGCCCATACAGTGATAAAAGGGCTGAAACTGTGTGTAGCTTAGTCATCCACAATTATGAGCTTGTTTCCCTTTGACCATGAATTGAAGCTGGCTCAAACATTCAGGTTTTTGCATGCCATCAAAATGCCGTACACATTTGTACATAAGGTGGGTTTGTGCAAAACAGATTTCAGTGACCTCATCACTGCTGGACTTTCAACTAAATTTGAGAAGATGGCAAAGACTAAGGTAAATATTTTATGCAGCAGTCTACATTCAAAAATCAGTTTCTTTTCTGTAATGCTGAAGGTCATTTCTGGGCAATTTTTAACATGCAGCTTTAAATGTCCCTCTCGAATGCCCAGCAGTCATTCAAAATGGCCAGGGTCGATGGAGTCAAGCCGCTCCTGATTGGACTCACAAAACCAAAGGTAGTGATGGGGGGGGGGGGGGGTGGTAAAGATGTGGCTGCTTGCAACTCCCTATTCCAGTTCTTACCCTGGCCATCCCTGTAAACTACAGTGCAGGGAGGTGGGAGATCACATTGCCATGCTATCTGGTATCTTGAAGAAAGAAATTGTACTCCAAACAATAAGAGATTTTTTGTTTGAAGTTTACGAGATGACATGACCTATGGTAGATAGCCAACACTAACAGGCAGAGGGAGTGTGATTTAGACTGAAGAAAATTTGTACCTTGCAATTCTAGAGAGTTACACAAAAAAAAAAAAGGTGGAAAAATTCTGCAGACCCCCTCATTAGACTAAGCCCCCAGCTGAGTAAATGCCTGAACACTGGCACAATTTAAAGTTCAGATGGGGCCATGATGTGCATGATAGGACTATCACTGATTTAGATTCTGGTGTACAACAGAAAAAATATATGCCAAAAGCTACATTTGGGAATTTTTGAAGAATATCTGAAACACATGGGCAATGATGAATAGCTGTTTCTTTTTCCATTAAGCAACAAGAGCAGTTGTGTGAGAAGTCAACATTTTCCCTCAATTCCTGTGCACAACAAGTCAAACAAAATAAAATCCACCACTACCATAATAAAGGATGAACCCTATATTTTCAGGCTGCATCATTCTTTTCTGAGCAGAGAGCCCTGATGCACCATGCCTTGTACACACACCAGAACAATCTGCCCCAAATCCACAATTTCCTGAGTAGTGTATCCCAAACATGCCCTCTTCTTTTCTAAGCAGCATGCCCAAAATGTACCTTTCTTTAAGCAGCATGCACCAAATGCATCCTTCTAGTCTAAGCAGAATTTACCAAATTCTTCTTCTAACACGCCCGCCAACAAAAATTGACTCTTTATGTGCTCACAATTTCCATTAAACAGTCTGATGCTTACCCATACAGTGGGCCATCATTTCCTATAGCCGACACCATGATGACTTTATTAGCCGTTAGTTCCCACACCTGGACAGATGCACAGATATGTCAATGCCTTTGCACATTACACAAGTTAATAAGCACCACTGCACATTACACATGTAGCTGCACTGGTACAGAACATAATGGATGGATGCAGAGATTCAATAATGCAATATTTCACACTTGCAAAAATCTGATGGAATGTCAACATTCTACATTTACTACAGACCAAAAAGTCCCGAGCAATCTGGGGAAGTCGATGCTACAAAGGTTGTTGCCCAACAGCAAAACAATCACAACAAAAACATGATATCCCTTGTTGCAACTTCTGGCAAGTTGACGGGATGACATAATCTGGGGTGGGAGATGAAACTCCAAACAGCCAATTGTCATCCACACAATTCTTCTGAACAAAGTCGAGTACTGATGCAACTCTCTGTAGCTCTGTTATTTGTCACTGTGTCAGTATTGTGATGGATATTAAACTGTTACCCAGACTATTAATGTCCTAAGATCTACAAGAATTGCTCCAGTAAAAAAAAAATAAATAAAAATAAACAAAAACTTTTTATAGGTATCTTCACATACAGTATCTTTCACTGTTTGTAATACTTGCCTTATCAACAAACGGATGGTCCATAAAATCAGGACCTCCAATGCTCAGATTCAAAACATTAATCTTCTTCAGAATGGCATAGTTAAAAGCATCTAGGAACCAGGATGTATAGGACACCTGCAGAAAGAAAACATATGGGCTGTGGGACATCACAAAGTCATCATGAAAACATACAGGGTATGAGACATCGAAAAGTCAACTCATGAAAAATGATTCTTCAATACAGCCTCCATTAATGCTGCAAGGCACATCAGGATAGCTGCTGTCAAAAAGACATCTCCTATAGTTTGGATGTTGAATTACCTGATTATTAGTGAAGACACGGAATACATAAACATCTGCATCAGGAGCAAAGCCCAGGCATTCTTTATGACTTGCAATAACACCAGCTACGAAGGTTCCATGGCCCAGACCTATTAGGAGGAAAGTTCTTATTGACATGCTGAAGATTTAAAGAAAATAAAAGCAACAACAACAACAACAACAACAAATTAAATGTATTGCTGCAAAGCTGCCATTCATTACAAGCCTACCACAGATTTTGCTCAGACGGGCCACTAGTTAACTGGAAAAGCCACTTGAGACAAACCTTGAAAAACATGTCTAGACAAACCCTTCTTAGGACAGCTTAAGACGACCAGGGCAGGTACTTTATCTGGCCAAACTATTTCAGTCCCACTGTTTATTAACTTGAATTGACCATATGTTCGCGCACAGACCAAGCATGTTTAATAATATTCACACTCCAAATTGATATGGTGTTGACCAAGAAACATCCACTGTATGAACTAGAGACTTATTTTCTGGACATCACCTAGCATCTGGCATTTCTGGGAAAAAGAAAGAAAGTCTACTCACTGTCATCCAGTGTTTTTTCATTGGTCCAGTTTGACCTATCTTTGATTCGCCCTTTCTTAAAATGTGGATGATCTAGGGCGAGTCCTGTATCAAACACTGCCACCCTGACACCTGCACCTGCAATTGAGACACAAACACCTGCACATCTGATCATCACTCAGTAAGGAGCTGGTTCCCCAAGTCACCTGCTCCTGGATCTTCTGAAAGAAGGCAACTGTATAAGGATCAGACTAATCCATAATCAGCTTGAATGGCTTGAAACGAAAAATACGCAAGGAGACACTTGTGGAAGATGCCTGACCAGTGCTGTCACAGATTGTACTGACCCACCCTCCCCAGAAAATCATTTTCAGTGCCATTAATTTATATAGCCTATGCCTTTGTGTAAAGAAGCACCTCCACAGGAGGTGAATTTTTTAAAAAATGTTGGGATAGCTACCTGAAAAACCCAGACTCCACAACATCTCAGCCTGCAGAGCACCTGTGATCTGTTTGGGCACCGATCTCAGAAGTCTTCTGGACTTGTGGTTGCTAGCACCCCACACAGAGCTCTGTTTGAAAACCAAAGTAACATATGTAGAACACAGAATGGCATAGTATTAAAGGCAGAATGTTTCATTAGTTATAGGAATATATGCAAGCAACCAGTCAAAAATAGAAAAGTTATCAAAGTGGAGCTACCCACCAAAGACAGACTCTTCCTGCTGGAGCCGAAAGCACGAGAAGAATGGAAGGTCTGTGTGTCTGTCCACTCTTTTCCACTCTCATTAACGTTGTTGGTGTCATTCCAGGATGCAGACTTATACTCTGGAATTTTTTCTTCAACTTCAGCTGCAGAATCTTCCAGTAGAAAATGTTTTGCATAATCTTCCACTAGAAAATGTTCTTTTTAAAAAGCTATCAGTTTAATTAGATACGTCAAAGAAATATGTGTAAGCCATGACATGTATTAATGTAGCAGAAACGTGTAGATAAAGATTTGTAGTGTAACAGAAATATGCGGAAGTAAACAGGTGTGTTTTGCCCATCTGTTGTTTATTCCCTTTCCAGTCTTTTAAACAAGCAATTTATATGGCCATGCATTAGGTTTTGTATTCTGGAGGTAGCAGATGGCAAATTAAAATACTTTTCATATTATGTTTAAAGAGGACTTTCTCTAGACTTGAAACAAAATGATATGCATCAAAGTACAAGACTGGTTTAGGATTGTGCATGTGTGTCCAAAAAGAAAACGACAACCCCAACAATGTACTGGCAGCGCTAGACACAACCGTATGCTGACGTATGCAATCAAGGGAGCCTATCGTACCCATACACGTAGCAAAGAGAGAGTCGAAAGTAAGGAACGTGGCAGATCTTCAAAAAGAAACTAAAATAATTACCACTGGTGAACTTCAGAGTTCGTGTAACCTTTCGATGAGGTGTGACGCGTTTGACAAGTGGATGGCTCTCTAATGCATCCACTCCCTCTCTTAACATGCCATGCATCTGAGAAATGATTAACAGTAAGAAATATATTTAAACCCAAAGAAAACATTGCCGATGAAAATGTACAGTGGATTCTGGCGACCAAAGATCCTGTTTATAAAGCTATGTTCAAATCTACCGATGAAGCTAACGAGAACAAACTGCTCAGATCAATATGGTGACGTAATAAGCTGCTGCGTTCAAACGTGCTGGAAAAGACTGAAGTGATGTAAACATAAGCAAACTGTACTGCTCTGAGTTCTTTACTTCTGCACAAAATAGCTAGCAATCTAGTCATGGCATGCTCTTCAGAAAAACTGTGACATCAGCTATAGACTTCACACACCATGACCACAAAGCCCATTCAGCCACTTTGTGATTTCTCATTTTTCTCTTCGCAAGATCCAAACTTCAGCAGGCTTAGT
The DNA here is from genome assembly GCA_004794575.1 of Lanistes nyassanus. NCBI lineage: Eukaryota > Metazoa > Mollusca > Gastropoda > Architaenioglossa > Ampullariidae > Lanistes > Lanistes nyassanus. The sequence continues at coordinate 480,330 of SMGT01006396.1, forward strand.
AGAAACTTCAGTAGGTTAGATGAAACATGCTTATCATATAAGAAATCCATGAATATGACTCAATTGTGTTTTTTTTAAAAATCAAACAAGTGGATGGCTGTTGGATTTGGTGGAGTTAAGCATTCTGTATCTATTGATAACAACTGACTTTATTTCAGGTAAACCAACTACAGAGGAAATAATCCTCCTGTTTTAAGCTCTGATGATCAAAAAATAAAAAATTAAAAGCCAAAATCTGTACCTGCACAACATCAAAATCACTTGGATAACTGTATGCAGGATTGATACGAGGAAGAATTTTCCATGATGTACTGATCTCTTGTAGTGCTGCACTGATAAATCTTCTCCGTGCATTTGCTTTGTAGTACCCATCAAATGAAACAATATACTCTGCAAATGAATTTCAAATGAGTGCATTCCACAAAATATCTTTCTTCTCCATAAACTATACACCACAAACTCCAAGCTCATCATCATATCAAGTCTTGCTATTTCCTGCTCACAATGAAATGTTTGCATTTAGGTCCAAGGCTACATATAAAGACTTGCAAGCTGGTGCAATGAAGTCATGTTTGCATTTAGGTTCAAGGGTAAAGTTTAACACTTGTAAACTGGCACAATGAAGTCGTTTTCGCATTTAGATCCAAAGCTAAACAAATACACTTGTAAAATGGTTTCAACCAAGTTATCCCCCCCCCCCCCCCCCACCACAACCCGACAACCAAGTTCTTCTTCCCGCTTCTAAACCCTCAGTTGTCTCTCTAGTTTAGGCAATAACACTTTTTCATACCCGTACTCGTATGCGTCAATTTCTTTACGTCAACTTCTTTGTAGGGATTACTGCAGCAAGTGACCTCTAATACCCACACCATGCAGCAACAGATCATAACAGCAAAAGTTACACAGTCTTTCATGACCAGAGACGGTAGAGTTTCAAAGTTTTCAGTTTAAAAACCAAACTTGACACATATCATTGCATGCATCCCCTACTAGTACTACGCCACAAACCATGCATGAAAAATTAGAATGTTTACTTTCAAACCACTGAAGTTGAGTAAGTGACAAACAGGTGAAGTAAACTACAGTAAAACGTCCCATATAAGGCTTTGAAAAAGCAGCCATACTCATGGATGGGGTGAGAAATAATCACATCTGCATATATGTTATCATGGAAGCCAACTGCAACAAGTGCTCTGAAACTGTTTTATTTACCGCTGAACTACACCTTCTACGAGCCCCACACTGACCATACACCTGCGGCCGACACAAAAACGATTTCGAAAGTGATCTGCACCTCCATTGACTCGGCTGATTTACCACCATCAGCCAAACTTCTCATCAAGAAAGACACGAAACAACCGTCCTTCTATTTACTGCCCAAAATACATAAAGATAACAACCCTGGCCGACCCATTGTCCCTGCTTGCAGCTGCCCCACAGAGAACATTTCCCATTATTTAGACAGCATACTTCAGCC
>SMGT01006397.1:0-17917 GCA_004794575.1 Lanistes nyassanus
CTGTGGTTTTATACTTCATTTTGTTGAGGCGCGTTTCCTTTCGCACTAAACAACTTAAGATCGATTGTGAGAAACCTCCAGATCTTACCCTAAAATCTGCCATGAAGTTAGTTGACTGGAGTCTGGAAGAGAGCTGCTTCAAATTTGCCCATCGAACTTTACATACATACTGCTCGACTAGACATTTACTGATTTAAAATATCTATCACAACAGTAACATATCAGATATCTGAAAGTGACAGTCATTTGTTTGAATATTAAGTTCGTACATATTGATATTAACGTACCTTACCGCTGATATCTTTCTTCAAAAATGTAATGCTCCTTCAGATGTATGATGCTAATCACTCTCAATTTCAACGATACAGGACAAAGCTTCTTCTCCTTCGTGTGCTTTCGTTTGGCGTTACTCATACACTCTTACACAATACACAGGACATGTCTCTGATCTAGTACTACCGACTCGACGACTGCTAGAATATAGGAGAAACTTGAAGAATGTTCTACGTCTTTCTAAAAATGTTCCAGCTTCTCGAAGCAGTGACTTGCTGGTGGAGGTGTACAGAATGAGGAGCTATAAAACTGTTAGGTATATATATATATATTAGCTATATTGTTAAACGCTTGAACACTTTAAATTTAAGCTGCTTGCACAATTTGATGTTATCGCAAAGAAAAAGAGTTACTTCAGAGTTATCTCTCCATAACCGTCATAATCGTAGCTGGCCCCTGCAATGCGCATGCGTAGGTAGCAGACGACAAGCATGCATCGTGACAACGGTAACTGTTCGTCGCAAAATTATAGACTTTCACCTAAAGAACCAGCCAGGCTGCAGCACTGATGTGGTATTTGACAACCATCTTCAGTTAGTACTCATTCTTTTAGTTTCAAGGATTTTTAAAAAACTTTCTCCTTTGATCAACGTGAAGATATTCTGCTGATTGTGCAAGATTTTGTCTCCGTGGCGTGTTTCTGTAGGTGTGCGCGCCCATTAGTTCAAGCAAACAATATTTAAAGCCAATCTTACCCTGAACTTTTATGCCATCTCCAAATAATAATTTAAAAAAACTCAAAACTGCACAAATTGTGATATTTTATTGCAATCTTCTGTGGTCAAATTTTTCGAGCACAACAAGCCTAGAGGAGAGTTAAGGAATCTGATTTTACAAAGTAATTTACAAAAGCAGTCAGTCAAATAGTGCCAATACAAATAATATCTGGCACCGATTTTACAAAGTAACTTAAAAAAGCAGTCAGTCAAATAGTGCCAATACAAATAATATCTGGCACAGAGAAAAATTGCCTCCCTTAATTAATAAGCACTTGTAAGGATACGGTTTCAGCTGTTCAGCGAAGTTCCTCATATCATCACCAATTGAATCCTGGCCTAGGGGTGCCACCACACTCAGCTCCACTAAGTGAGACTGGGTCATAGGTTCAGGAGTGTCTGGTTTTCCAGGTTGCAATAACTAAAGAAGGAAAAAAACTACATGCAATCTCACTGTCAAGTGTCAAGAAAGGGATATCAGTACTGCTTTTACATGTATATTGAAATCAGTTGCTGCTTTTAATCTATTTTATATTTTTCTTCACAGATTACTGAGACAATCTCAGACTGAACTCTGAAAGGAAGTTTATAAAATTATGCTGATATAGGCTAGAATTTTATGACAGAATGTTTATCGCTGTGCTTTATGATGGGATTTAACAAATATAAATCTAGTTGATCACTGAGACAGTGACATATCACATTGAATGAAATCTCATATTTTTGCAGATTTCATATTATTTGTACACAGCATTGCTCTCTTTTGGGTTTTTTCGCTCTTTGATAGGAAGGGCATATGAAGCCTTTTCACATGTATTTGCTGAAAACCTTCTTTCAAAATCCATGCACACACACACACACACACAAGATGATGGTGGTACTGCCTCCTCTGACAGCATGTTTATCTGCATCAGATCAAAAGTTTTCACAAGTGGATAAAGCATGCACAAATATATGTTTATGCAGGAAAACAGGTGCATAACCAATCATGGTTTTAATGCATGGTGTTGAGTTTGCTACAGCCCACTCACAAAGGTGCTGAAAATCGATTTTAAAGTACATTTATATTCAGTTTTGACAGGAAAAGAAACATTTCCTTTCAAAAAGTTTTCAAGCCACTTACTCTGTATATCTTTGAAATGGTGACCTTCATCCTGCCTTTGTGGAAAAAATAACCTCTGGCAACATACTCGTGATCCAGTCTGAAAAGACAGTATGTAGTCTGGTTGGTTGGTTAACATCAAGTCAGCAAATAATACTATCCTGACAGGACAAGGGGAGAGAGTGATGAAGGGTGGTAGGGGATGAGCAGGGTGCCAGAAAAACTGAAGTACCAGGAAAAAAATCACGAAAGGCCTGCAAAAGGGTGCAGCCTGCGAAAAAGGGTGCAACATGCAAAGAAACTGCATATGATACCATGTTACAAAATGACTGGTCAAGAACAAATCATTTTAAGTAAACTTCACAGATAACACGGAAACCAGCAACACACCCCTGTAGCACAAAGTTATATTTGTTTTCTGCTCTCAGTGCAAACATCACCTCTTATCAGGCTTTCCAAGACAAGCTCTCATAAATTAAAATGATTTATGTGTCTTTGATAATAAAGCTGCACTCTACATTTTCAGAAACACATTTCTTGTCTGTGGGACATGTATCCAAATTGCATCCTTTTTGTGAAAATGAATTCAACCCCAGCATGTGTATATACATACCATACTTTTAAAAAAAAACAGACTAAAAATAACACAGAGGATCTAGCTAAAAAGAAACCTTCATACCATCAGACTATTAATTTGATACTTTATAAAACTGACAAACATCAGAATTTGTTTCTAAATCTTACTTCTAAATCTACAATCTTACTTGAATCCTAGCTCGTTCAGGAAATCTCTGACATTGCTGGAGCAGGCCACGTCATAGCATGCTCGAACTAAAGTATGGCGATTCTTGTCCCCTACCTCTGCCTGACCAAGGTACCTGATGTGGCTGTCAGCATAAATACAATTACAAAATTAAAATTTCTCACACCCCAAAACCGATATAACATTGGAATTCTTGATCATGGTCCTCTATTTCACTTGACAAATCTAAAATCTGTCAGATACACAAATTTGAAATAAGGCTTTGGTTTTAAATACAGCAACATGAATGCATTATAAAGACCATTAAAAATATGTATATATATATTTTTTTTTACCAAAGAGAGCAGCTATTTATGCCTTGACAGGAACAAATCAAGTACAACTGCTGAAATACCGTAGCTTACCTCTATATATGTTTAGAACATTTATTTTACAAGCTTTCTAATTATCTTGTGTAAGTTAGCTAAAGCAGCGACACATACCAAGGTGCATCAGGGTGCTCAAGGGACTGGCGCACTCTGAACAATATGTACTGGCTTTGTTGTGTTGAAAGATTGTTTTCTAAATGGCGAAAAAGGTAGAAAGAAGAATCTGGGTGATTATACAATGTCAGTGTTTGTTTCTTTTTTTCCTCTGCCATATCATCTGTCTCAAATTTGTATGCATACTTTTTTAATGTCACTCTGCTGGTAGCTACTTTCAAAGAAATTAACTAAAGAAATGCTATTTTTATGCATGAAACTTCACTCATTAGACTACTGATACATATATAACTGAATCATAGTTTATTAATATAACATTATAACATAAATTAATATAACACAGCTAGGGATAATACAACAAGAGTAACATCGCTGCACACATGCATACATTCAGAAACAGGCATGTTCTCTTCAGCTCCCAGACAATCAAGCAAAGAAGCTTACATTAGACTGAAGCAGATTTTTTTTCTCTAGATGCTTATTATGACTATTTGACCACTATTGTCTTTTCTCCAACTAGTTTGATCCGATTCAAACATTGTAGGAGGAGTTACATATACTCTTTCCAAATCCAAAACAGAGATTCAGACACAGCAGTCTCTCTGAAAACCCAGAACAGTAATTGTGCCATTGCTGTAGTGTACTACTAGAAACGGGAGATTTCTGGACTTTAGTGGATAGGGTGTTCATTTTAACACATGACCTGACCTACCGATTTCTAGATATCTATGTCGATGAGCCTCATAGAAGTAACCCTTTGTTTTATTGGTATGACTGCATAACTAGAATGTTAGAATGTTTCTATTTGCGTACTCAGCTGGTAGACCATTTCATGGTCATGGAAAGTTTCCGGACCAGCATCAGCATTATCACATAGGCCTCGAAGCCTGTGAAGCAAAACATCTAAATGGTTATCCAAAATGCTTCCTTGCAGCAGGTATTCCTGATGTGGAGCAAGGGTCCGTATAGCTGTTGTCAATGAGGTGGTCACAGTCTCCATTTTCTGCAGATGGGAAAAAAACCCAATACCAAAATACTGAAAGCTTGGTCTTTTACTGTGAGATACTCTTTTCATGCCTACTTTACATTCTGCTTTTTTTTTAACAGAAAAATATATCTCGAATACTGATGTCTCTGCGCCTTTACCTTTTGCATTCTGTTGGATTCTATTTTTGTTATGTATATAATACAATTAAGAATCAGAATCAAACATGCGACAAGTAAAATAATGCAAAAGAAAGCACAGTGTGTTAAAAGACTAAGATTAGTAAGAATCCTCATTCGAAGAGGAAACCAAAGATTTTTTTTAGCACGTCATGTATTAAAAATCTTTGACGAAACACGCAAAGATTACCTAAATAACTGTAAAGAAAAAGATTTCGATAAGCTGTAAGACTGTTGCATCTTTTGGCATTGCCAAAAGAAACTTTTAAAAAATGATTCTACTTGTCAGTCAAAACGCTGAAAAATAACGATACGCTTTCTTCTAGTTCCAGTTTCTTCTCCGACTTCTGTGCTTAGATATCAACGCTAAGGAGGGTGGGGGAATCTTAAGATTTTCATTTGATGAGCGTGTATGTATATAACACTTCGTTTAGGCTAAAAGCTAAATGAAGTGTAAATTTTGATCGTTTTCAGGCATATATTATAATAACAGTTAACACACCAATTTATGCTACAACTCGGGAGAATCTTGATGTGGCCTTGTTCCGAAAATAGTATGAGTAATTGACGAAGACTGTTTGAGAATTTGTGATTATTGGTATAATTAGTTGTAATGATACTGATGAAAATTTCCGGAATTTATAAAATTTGTGGTGAATAAGACATTCATTTGATGATAAAAGTAAGGTAAACATAGCCATTTATGACTTACGAGGAACAAACTGAATGCCTACCGAATAGGAAAGCAGGACTTTGTTTTGGCCGACCTTATCGGATAGTCACTGCATTTTTTTTTTACCCCAAACCAATTTTTAGCATGACTGAGAGTAACGTTGAGTAGCCTAACCTGCCGTCCTGCTGATAGTATAAAATGCAGGTAGATGATGCTGACAAGCATGTTTATCTGTTTTCATCAAGTTAGTGGTAAAACGTCATACCCGTTTTCATACTTTTGAATGCTAGGTAGTAGATGCCTTTTTTTCTACAATTTTCGTTGACCTACCGTCCATAACTGGGAAACGTCTCTTTCAAACAAACAAAAAAATCCAATTTCTTGCATCCGTTTTTGCCGATTGTGAGTGAGGTTGTAAGAATATTGAATTTATCCCCCTCCCCACTACATGCACACGCACAAAAAACTATTATGTCTGGTATCTTACTGCCTTACTGGAGATATCTTTGGGAGCAGTGGACGCTGGAGACTGATTCACGCAAGTCTCCAGCGTCTCTCTCGGCCAAGAGAATAGTGGTTGTCTGATACAGCTTATGAATTCCTTTCCCAACAGTGTACTGTGAAGAACAGTAGCTGGTTTTTCAAAATTACATATCCTAAAAACAGATATAAAACAGCCATATATGAGAGATACTACTATAGCTTATTTTACATATTATTGATAATACTTATGAAAATGTTGTTACCTATGACACACATTAGTTACTACTCTAAGAGTGGAATCACACATCCAGTAGGTTTAAGGGCTTTGTGAGTTTTACATCCAATTGCAAACTGTCAGCAGAGTAGCCCTTTTTTTTTTCATTGAATTTTCAAGGTTTCTAAATGTGGAGCAGGGGGTCACTATGTACAAGGAATGGTTTGCATGTGACACACGAAGGTTGGTAAATCTGAGTGTTAAAGTACAGATCTAGACTCCTGTCAAAAGTTAGTACATTGGTTGTTTCAACAACTTTGAGAGAGCTCAACAACATAATCATATAATCAAATGCAGAAAACACATGTTAAATAACGTTTTATAGATGACCAAGTGTGACATTCAAATTTTACTGTACTGCAAGATGCCATTTTATGATGTCATCACTGGAGCATTTGCTTTACAACATAAGATTGAAAATTGTTGTCATGTCTCAGTCTCACTCCTGCTGTATTTGTGCGAGGTATCCGGGAAGCTGTTCGGAAGGGGAAACAGAAATATGAAAGAATTTCGGTGTCACATTTTTTTATAAAATGAAGTTTCACAAGTTCCGCTAAGCCATAAGGTGATGAAAAGAGCCAGCCTGCAACAAAAGTTTCAGTTCCTAAAATATGAATCAAATTTTCTATGAAGACTAGATTTTTTTTGTAATCTCGAAGTCGAAGAAGGATGGTTTACCACTGTTTTAAGATGAGCTGTGTGAGCTTACGATTAGAAGTACATTCATCTGGCACACATTCCCACGTTCTTAAATCATGACAAGGGCAACTACTTTGGAAGCACATGAGAGTCATGTTAAGTTAATTAAGCTGTAATAACTGGGGACATGAGATTATACTCTTGCTCACCACAGATTTGTACAGAAGCATACTGTTCACCACCTCAGAATAGTCCAGCGATAGCCGAATTCTTCTCTGATCAAAGAGATCGTTTTAGTTGGACTCCATCAGTTGTACATATATTCATTTGACAAAGTCACAACTCTTGTCACTGCGATACTGTTTTATTGAAATAAAATTCAAACTGAAAAGATGCAGTATGCCCAATAAAGAAAAAGAAGTGTCCTTATTTTTATAATTAGCATACTATGTACAGTATATGGACAAGTACCATGATAGACCTTGTACATACTGTAAATTGACTGAAACAGGCTCATTACTTCTTACAGGATCATCTCATCTCGTCTCAGTCCTGTGATCTAGATGGTCTTAGAGGGCACATGCAGGATGCAACCTCCAACAATCTCTGCCGTCCTGGTCAGTCTTCTGCTATCCCAAATCCACAGCAAGACTGGGATGCCAAGTGATGTCTGTTCCTTGATGTTGTCAAGCCAGCTTTGCCTTCCTCTCCTCCTTCCACCTTCCAGTGTGCTTTGCAAGATGGTATTAGCAAGTGTATTACGTATTTATGACGTGTTGTGTGGCCGAACCGTGAAAGCTTCCTTTTCTCGATAGCAGTGAGGAAGCTCCTGGGAACCAGCCACTCTGCCAGCTTACTTTGTCGTGGATACAGACAAACATCTTGTATTCCCTCCAGGAGAATCTGAAGAGCTTCTAGAAACATTTGGTCTCAAAGGCTTTGATCTTTTCTAACTCTTCTAACTTTTCTAAAAGTTCAGCTTTCACACCCAAACAGTAGAATGGAGATGACTGGGGCTCTGTGGAGAATGATTTGGTGGAGAAGCTGATGTTGCTGTTCCTTCATAGTTTACTCAGATTTGAAAGTGCCGCTGTGGCAAGGGCTAGTCAGATTTTGACTTTTATAGTCGACCTTCTATCTCTGGTCAGTGTTGATCATCACTTTTCTTAGAGATCATCTTCATTCCATAAGGCCCACCACTTCTTCTGCAACTGTGCAAGCCTGTCTGTCAGTTCTTGCAGTTCTTGGCTTCTGCCACCCAGAAGGTCAATGAGTAGTGTTTACAGCAACAAGACATTATCACTAATCAGTTCAGTAGAACAGTGGACAAAAGATTTAGGATCAGGAGAGAGCAGAAGGCTTAACTGATGTCAACAGTCCTGAGAACAGTGTTGGAAGTAGACATCTTCCTTTGAGTGGAATATTTGTCCTATGTGGTACTGAAATAGCTTAGAAAACTGATGCTGATACTGTCTCCAACAGGATGCATTTCTGCTTTGTAAAGATGGCTGTTGTACATCACTGAAACAGATAATGATTTCACATATTTGAAAATGTCACATATATAAAACCCCACCATTTAATACAGGAATCTGTGCCAGCTGGCTTGGAATCAAGTTAGTATCAGACCTACAGCATTATAACTGTTCTGATTATTTCAGCTGTCAATCATTCTAAAGTGACTAAAACAAACCCTCAGCCCCTCTTTACTGGATCAAAATCAGGTCTGTGGTGTGATTTCCTAAAAATTAATCAAAAGCTTTCTTAACATTAACCCAGAAAAAAATATTAAAATGCCAAGTTCTGGTACCCACACCTCACAGAGGTTTATCACATTTAAGCTTACTTTCTAATATCAAATTCAAACGTTAAAATAACACAGAAAATAACACAGGCACATTTTAACTTACGTAGATCTCCTTTCTGTAAAGTAATGTCAAGTTTCTGGCAGGTTTCAAGGCAGGAGCTAATAGGTGTCAACGCAGCCTTCCTGGATCCCCATCCTTGCACATACCAGCTGAAGGGCCACTGTAGACTGGAACTCTGTCATGGTAACAAAGCACAATAAGGTACTGTCATGGTGACAAAGAACTTTTGAGAAAGTTGCAATTCTACAGAGCTGCTAATGCTACATAAAAATATGCTCTGGCTTTTTTTCTTTCAGTGGAGGGGATGGTTTGGTAAGGGGAGGTGAGACAGCATGAAGATTAAACCTCAAAAGGCCAATTATATCTATATTGATCACCACACTGCCTTTAGCTTGCCATTAAAAAAAGGGAAGAGCTATAAGCTGATGATAAAATCCACAGACCAATAAAACAAAAATCAACTAGAAGTTACTACATCAGTACATGTATAAACATGTTTATACAATTAGGATGCCAGCTCCTCATGCCTCGGTAAGACTGGGTGTGCACATTCTCACATTTTCCTTCTTGTTTGGGTATATATCTTTTCACATCTTGTTTCCCCAAGGGCATTTATAGCATAAAGAAACAGATTAATAAAGGCAGCTGTACATATACAAGCTATACAAGGTGCAAATTCATTTTTTTAAATAGGTGTATTTAGGGAAGCTTGTAGTTCATATCCATCAACTTACAACTCTAAGGAAACTTTTCTAAAACACCATGTTACAAAAAAGTATGTCGCAAGTGATGTGTTCCTTGATGTTGTCAAGCCAGCTTTGCCTACCTCTCCTCCTTCCACCTTAAAACATTTAGATTCTTACAATGAAACAGCTTGTCAGGAAGTCTTGTCTGTCCATGCTTTCAAAAAGTATAAAATAGTTTTTGTTTATGCTTGGCAGAGAATGGAGAGAAGTCCTCTCTATCAGAATATAAGACCACATACAGTAGATCACTCCTTATAGAATTTTCCAAAAACTTCCAAAAATCAGTCTTATCAGAGGGGGGTCCTTAGGAGAGGGAGAACTACATAAAAAAAACTACAGATGGGCCCACAGCACAGTGCACACATTTAAAATAAATTCACCTACCTAGTTACTGCTGTTTGCAGCAATCAGCAGTAATAATTTTCTCATTTTGCATGAACATAATACAGGATATAAAATCTGTCGAGAAAACGACGAAAATTTTTTAAAAATTTCCCCCACCCCACAACTCTTCCCCTGTCTTACGGAAGTTTGTGCAGATGCAAATGGATGTGCACACATAAAACAGCTGTTATGGGAAAATGTAATGCCAATGTACACTTTTAAGTGGATGCTTAATATGTCTGAAATTGATGATGATTAGTTATGGAAAGTATGAAGGTATGAAAATAGTGAAATGTCATCGTCTGTTTCCAGTAAAACATCCCTTTTTAAAACACAGGCCAGACAAGAGCTGAAGTAATTCGAGATCTCTTCAGTAATTCAACAATGATTTTAGTCAATTTAAAGGTTAACGTAACCCCAGGGTGCACTATTGTAAGTATTAATATCCCCATAAAACTTTGAAGGCACTGTCAAACTGTCAGCATCATCAAATCATTGCCATTTTGAAACATGGCGCAGACATGAATTGAAATAGTTCAAGGTCTATAAAGTGACTTTATACATCTTTTACAGGTTAATTTATCCCTAGTTTGCACTTTTATTAGGATCAGAAGCTTAACATACCCATAATTTACATTTAGACCGAAGACTGACTGAAAACGAGCAGACTATATTTCAGCCATGGTTTCAAATTTTCCATAATTAAGGGTAAATTTAGGGTATGTTAAGCATCATATTCTTATAAAAGTGTGTTCTGGTTTTGCATTTTCCTAAAGTGTTGTATAGGCCTCAAGTGATGTGATTGAGTCTGTTCATGTCTAAATTCGCAGACTTTTGTAGGACCCACTCAAACCAATGCAAAAAAGCACGAACAACTTTCACTTCTTCCTCTATGCAATAACCTGTGGTGCATTAACTGACCATGTGAGATAAAACAAATGTGAATTTTAGAGAAAAAAAAACGCGTCAAATTTTAATTTTCCTTCTATTTTTGTACTGGGAGCTTCCCACATGTTCCTCGAGAGACATATGGCTGGCTAGGCATGTGCAATTTCAATCCGACACAAGAACGATAAGCTTTCTGCACACAAAAAGCTTCCGAAAATATTTTCTGACAAATATTTTTCACCGCTTTTGTGTTGAAGCCATGTTTGTTTCCATTAATTATAAACTCTGGATTCATCAACTGCTTTGCTCAACAATTAACTTTTCCATCATGGCAGGACACAAATAGCCTAATTGAGAATTGAGTACATCCGGAAATAAAGCATCATTTTTTTATAATGGAGTTTACATGAAAGGGGAGCTCACCCTACATGATTTTAAGGCACCAGTTTTAGAAACATGGTCATATAAATCTGTGGACTGCTGGTTGTATGTAGTGGGGTGGGGGGGGGGGAGACTTGATTTCAGGAGGCAGTCAAAGCAGAAAATGATTGGTCATTGAACATTGGGTTGTATAAGGCAGGAGGTCACATATGAGGCGGTAGCAGCCCAGAGGGACTACTGTAATAAAATGACTTACCAGTGGATTCACTCTGGACTTGGGTCCCTCCAGAAATATTGATTTCCTTAAAGGTATATCAGCATTTTGTCCAAAGATACTTGGCTTTGGAAATAGTTTCCTCATGAGCTGACTGGTGGATGGCTGTTTTGATACCCTAATCAGCCAAGATAAATATTATGCCTATTAAATTAATAGTGAAAGTCATTCAGAGGCATAAGGTAAGGACAGATACCAGTCCACAAAAGTTGTCAAAGGAAGAATTTCTGTTACGGTAAATTTTATGTTTGCAAATATGCTGCCCATTCTGTGGCACAGCTAGTCTTAAGAAGGAAGTTATTGATAATCATGCCACTTTATAGACTGAATAGATGTTCCTGCCTCTGATTTGTAACACTAACAGTAGACTGGCATACTATCAAACTAATACTAACACTGTTTATGTTTTCTGCATAGAGAACATGTTTTCGCCAGACTTTGCTACTGTGCACAAATCAATCGGTCTTACAGAATTTACATGTAGCAACAAAACTTATGGTGCCCATAGTTGCTAGTTGAAGCTGTGAAGCAGTTCAGAAGAATTCTTAATCTGCATCATATTTGTACTACATATACACCACAATGTTGTCATACCACAAAAAATAGAAGAATGGATTTTCAGCCAGTACTGCTGGCAACCTTTCATCAGTGAGGTGTGTCACCTGTGAGGGCCAGCCAAGATTTGTTTTAATCCCAGGAACTGGTTTTCTGCTGATTGGACTTGAAGACAAAACCTTTTGGAGATTCTCCAAACTCACTACTTCACCTTTTCCCTTGAAAAAAATTCTGATTAGCTTTAATAAAAAAAAATATTGCTTTTGTAATGTCAGTGACGTGAAAATGCAACTTCCTGATATAAGTAAAGGAAAGCAGAGTAAGACTAAGAGTAATTTTATTATAAGAAGAAATGTGACAAAAGAGACGTGAAATAAGGCATAAGTAATTGGTACTGAATGTAAAACTGCCCACAGGTTTGGACTAATGGTTCATTGTGTCTCAGTATTCTCAACTTTTCTTAAATCATGAAGAATGAATTTAAGTCTATCAGTGTGCAAAGAATATTTTTAATGGTTGTGTTAGGTTCATTAACATTTGTCACAAGAAAGATACAAAAATACTGATGTCATATATTTAAGAAATCAGAAAATTCTTATTTCTTTAAATTGTAAGATGTATATAATCTGTTTACCTGAAACACATGTGCATCAGTCAAACCAACATCTGTCAAATTCCCTGAGAATGAATTTGGAAATATATTCACTGTTTTCAAATCTTGACATATTTCACACATATCTGGAATATTCTGTCCGTCAGTGAACAATGGGTTGTCAACTAGGCACTCCTCCATGTAATAATCTGGATCAAGAATCAATATCAACTTTGTTTGATAACACTGTACTTTGTGAGAGACATGCAAAAGCTATGGGCCTAAACATACAATCCACAATACTCCTCTTTATTTACAATGTGGACTCGGATGGTTTTAGGTAGTTTCCTCTGTGTGTGTGTGTGTGTGTTAGAGAGAGAGAGAGAGATGGGGGCGTGTTCTACAAATCATTAGGGCTAAGAATAAATTTGTAATTGCAAATATGCTTATTTTTAGGTACAGAAACATTTTCTTTTATTTCTACTTTTATGGCATAGTTGTGGAACTTTAAAATCGGTACAAACAGCGAGATTAGTAGTGGTACGACTACGAGTACTGTACCATGGACATTGATGACATCATGAATAGGCAATGTGACGAGACGAGCAGACCAAAGCAAAGGATAAAGCAGTGGGTCTATTATTTGAACAACACGACGATGGACTTCATCATTTTTCATTGTGATTGCACCAGCGACCAGAAGGACTACACAAATGCCTGACAGTTGCATGAAGAAGGTGCATCTCCGTCTAATTCTGAGCCATATGCTGCGAGCAGCGAACTTCGTGCGCGTCTTGTTGCTGGCTGGAGCTGTCTGTCCTATGTCTGCTGCCATCGCATTCTCAATACATGTGTTAATTTCGTCATCGCTAAGTCCCCATTGCTTTCCAAGGACTTTTAAATCGGAAACCTTAGAGCGAAAATATGACAAAATCTCCTCAACTTCCTTATCCATGGTTTCCAAGTACCGGGAAATTAGTTACAGGAAATATGAACTGTCGTTCGAAAGAGTTGCCGTTCCTAGGACAATGTGAGGGATTTTTAAAAAATGGTGCCAGGAAGGTCATCGTTGCAAACATTTTGGGATAATTTATATACAGAAAAAACACACGATGGATAAAATCACATGTTATACAATCTGTCCAGACAAAACAACCAGTGTAATCTTGGGAAAACACGTAGGACCCCCCCCCCCAGCCACCCAAAAGACCCCAAATCGATGCGGCGGGATATTGATTTTTCAAGAAATAGTTCCGTGGTTTAAGGCTGGTTAGCTGGTACATGCACACTGGGAGGGGCCTGGCTAGCTGAGTTGGTAGAGCTGCTGACTAGCAGACGGGAGGTTGCTGGTTCGAAACCTGGTGTGGCTAAGGATTATTTCCTGGAGTTAAACATTGTGCAAACTCCATTCGGCCATTTCCCCGAACATTAAACTGCCTGTCCGCACTGACCATCTTACTGCAGCCATCAGTGTGGTGGTTTTTTTCAGTGCATAGTTTAGTAATAGGACCCCATCCCCCATAGTGCGAAATCACCGCCAGGGGGGAGCACTGTCCCTCTAAATAACTACCCCCACCCCCACCACCATGCACACCGGATGTTTTGTCCGGATAGCCCATATGATCATTGGGTGCATTTGTCTACTTTCGCTTGTGCATGCGTCTTGTCCAAAAGAGTTAATATTAGCAAAAGGACCTTTCCAAAACAACAACACCCCCCCCCCCAGTTTCATCGCAGACGTACCAGCATATCACAGTAATCACGCATCGATAGATGCTGGTCTTTTGTTTACTTGGACCGCAAGCCTAAACCTTCATTCTTGGAGTGCTTATATTTACTGCGCCACATGCCGGGTGGCATGTATAGGGCATTAAGACTCTAATTACCTTCCTTAACCGAACGAATCTGCGTCGTAATTTATCAAACTACACATGGCCAACTACATAGGGTTGGGCTGCATGAGGGTTTGTATCTTCTGTTCATACGTAAAATTACAGGTAAACACCGGCGAAAGAGCCGTGCGACCGTTCTTATGACCCGAAGGGCAGATATAATGCTCATGCAAGCCAGTCCCAAACTAAGCTTGTTCGGATTCAGATGGCCTTGAGGACTATTTTAGCTGGGAAACCTCGAAGCTATTGCTTTGTGTGAACATTCGCATCTGCCCTACCGGTCGTAAGAGCGGTCGTTAAGGCTCGTTGGCCTTGTGTACATACGGTACATTACGTGTGGGTAAAAGATAGGAACGCAATATGCAACCCAGCCCAGAGGTTGCATGAGTTTTCGATCGTACGTATCTCCCTTTCCTGTCTTAAGAGTGGTCGTAAAAAGGCCTGTCCGACCTGTGTATTTTATGTTAAACCTTCGTCTGAACAGGCAATAAGAATGCCCGTGCAACCCGACTCTGGAACCATATACAGCATTAGCAATATTCGTGACATTTAAACAATGTCTATACAGTGTACTCGAAATGCCCCCCACCCACCCACCAAAAAACAGGGAAAAAAACTAACTAGTAGTTTAATTACAGGGCGCATGCGCACACTGTTGTTTCTTTGACAGTAATGAAGGCACTCCATTCGGCGTAGCTTTTTCATTTCTCCGTCAGTAAATCACTAATGATTTAAATTTGAGCACCTCAGTGATCGCACTGGGCTAGCTGTACTTAAGTGGATCTTAGGAAACTAAAAACGCTGCTGCGGTATTTGAGTTCCGACCGCAAAATCCGTTGTCTCGATCATTACATCAGGTAAAAGCGAACATTACTGAAGCTCTGCTGCATATGAAAACTTTCGCAAGACGCCTGGATGTTCAAACCAAAGGAACTGCATGTGGGCACTAACCAAGGAGAGAGAGAGAGAACCATCTGGAGTAATGCCGGAATGAAAACGGGGAAGGAGGAGAGGAAAGCAAAGGAAAAGCTGGCTTGACAACACTCTTCTAAGGATAGCAGAGGACAGGCCAGGATGACAGATTGTCGGTAGCTCCATCCCGCTGTACCTCCTACGACCTTAGGTCACGGGACTGGGATGAGATGATAATCTCCTACAGCACCTGGAAATATCTTATATTGAAAGACTCCTCACTCCCCTTACATGATCATCGAAAGTCTGATAACACAGTATCTTTGTTCTTTATCAGCACGCAAGGCAATTTCTGGTGACAGCGGTCAGACGATTTTAGAGCGTCAAACACGTTGCTTTGCATACTGGGAAATGACGGATCAGGGGTGGGGGCGCTTCCCCCCTCCCCCACTTTTTATTTTGCACTGCAGTTCTTGCCGTCTCGAAGTATGACGTACACACCACTCGACTCGCAAACCAGGATTCTAAAACTGTGCGATTGGTCGTGATGTACACCTCGCTTCCTTGCTAGTTATCAGGTATCATCGGAAAGATGCTACATAGAAGTTGCCTCAACGGTAACCGTGAACCAGGTAGGGAAACTGTTCCTTACTGGGCTGCCAGCGAGGGCTTTAATTGGTGTCTCCGACTCCTTAATCAGCGTTCCGCTTGAATGCCCGGCCTAGGGTAGCTGTGTCTATGACCCCGACGGCCGGCTTTGTGTTGGGTTTTACGCCTGCTACATATCACGGCTTTTGGGACAGATGGGCGTCAGGGTGAGTGAGGAGTTAGAAGGAACGGATTTTATGTCCATGTGCCCAATTTCAATTAAGGCAGATGTGGGAACGTCGTGAATTTTTCCATTTTTACCTGTCCGTCACGAATAAGGGAAAGCAATCTCTGGGTCGAACTAACTCTTCCAGGGTTCGCTGTTCATTACGCGTGTATATATATATATATAAGCTCCGCTGAAGTGTGACGCAATTATGTGTACTGGACATCTAAGGGACATGTTATACGCAGTAACCATCGCGCTCCCGCGCCTGGTTTCCCACTCCCGCCTTCCCCAGAAAACATGCTGGATCCACCACCGATACTGGATTCTCTGTCTGTCTGTCTGCCTGCCTGTCTAAGGAAGCACATCTCTACAATATGGCTACCACAAGGCTGGGTTACATAAGCTTTCCAGGTTTGCCCTGGTTTCTGTTCACACAGTGCCCACAGTTTTCAAAAGGCCAACGGGCCTTCAGCCACTTCTGAGCATGTCGACGTCTATTCAATACAACTTAACGGCGGCCCATCACCATGGGGACTTTTGCAGGTGTGCTATAGATGCCTTTATTCGGCGTGGTGCGTATATAGTTTAGAGCTCATCCAGTTAGGGGAAAGCCTGTGTACGTTTTTGATTCAGGTCTTTGCCTGTACATATGAAATCCGCTGAGAGTGTTATTGGGTTCGACCAGCAGGCACTCCACCACTCAAACCACATACACCCACATACACCTCCCCCCCAGCAGGTCACATGAATGTGACCAGCGAGAGGGACTTCATGCAGCCACCACCAGTGCAGAGCACTTAACCACGGTCCACACTCCCCTTCCCTATAGTGCGCAATCACCGCTAGGTTGAAACACTTTCCTTCCCAAATCATCATCATCGTCGTCATCATCATATTCGTCATCGTCGTCGTCGTCGTCATCATCATCATCATCATCATCATCATCATCATCATCATCATCATCATCATCATCAACAACAACAAAAACAACGACAACAACTGTTATTGGCATTTTGCTGACCCACAAAGGCTCGTTCTCACCACCTTTTACGGATAATGCGCTTCGTGCGTACATTGGACAGAAAAACACAGTTAAAATGCGCCATCTTCGCTGACAAGCTGGCCTTCCGCTATAAATTAGCGCAGCACGTGCAGTACAGTTAAAAATTTATGGGGGCCAGGTTAGCTCAGTTGGTAGAGCTGCGGACTAGCAGATGGAAGGTTGCTGGTTCGAATCCTGGTGTGGCCAAGGATTATTTCCTGGAGTTAAATATTGTGCAAACTCCATTCAGCCATCTCCCCGCACATTAAACTGCCTGTCCGCACTGGCCATCTTACTGCAGCCATCATGCAGTCTGGTGGTTCTTTCAGTGCATAGTTTAGTAATAGGACCCTATCCCCCCATAGTGCGAAATCACCGCCAGGTGGAAGCAGTGTCCCTCTAAATAACCACCACCACCACCAGTACAGTTAAAACCGCAATCTCTCCGTCATGTTTGTCTCTCACTAAAGTGTATGGGGAATGCCAATTGATTATTAGTACTGTCTCTTTCACAATTTTTAGCTATCCACACATACGCGATTTTAACCAGGATTTGTAATAGTTTCTGGGAAATCGATCTCTCCATTCACAGACGGACAGTCGTGGACAGACAAATTTGTCAGCTTGCTTATGCGCACCTGCTCCTGTTAACCGGTGAGCGCCACTTTAATTTCACGAGCATTGCAAAATCAGTGGTGGTTGTAGACAAAAGGGAATAAAAGATAGGGAGCTGATCACTGCACGCAGCATGCCGGGCGGAGGCAAGGATCGGGAGCTGAGTGGGGAGGGATGTGATTGACATGGAATAGAACCGGACAGAGGATCTTGATCTGCTTTTCTTTTTAGGCGGGGGTTTGGTTGGTTGGGTGGGTGGGTGATGTCGCCTGGTTGCGTCACAGTGAAGCCAGCTTTCTTTTCTTTCCGACACTATAAACAC
>SMGT01006397.1:20717-67575 GCA_004794575.1 Lanistes nyassanus
TTTTTGGAGGGTGGTGATGGTGGGAGGACGAGAATTGGGCTTCTCCCCGCCCCCTCTTCCATCCCGTTGTATAATTTGTGCTTCCGTTCTCTTCTTTCTTTAAAACTATTATATGGGGTTTGGATATTACTTTTATGTTTGTGTGTGCTTATATAAGGGGCCTGAGAAATACTTTTTTTCACCCTTATCTTTTAAAGCGAATCTGGAATCCAAACAGGTAAGACCCCATTTTCGAATACAATCGAGATAAAAATTCATCATAGTTTTCCGAAAGTGGCAAGGGAACTCAGCACTGATTGAGTCCCGTACTAGCTTAAGGAATTTCCGACTCTCGAATATGGTCGTCATGGGCCCAGGCTGATACAGGCTTTTGATCATTTTAACCAGTACGTGGTGTTCCCCCAACCCAACCCTGTTTCTATAGCGCGTCAAGGGGAGGACAATTGTGCTAATCCTCATTACGCGAACCTGCCTGTCATGTCATAGCTGTTTTCGTAATTATTGCCGAGAGTACAACTCCCCAAAACTCAAAAAGACGGATAATCTATTCCTCGTGCTTCTTCCATGCGATATGTGTAATGTGACATTCCAGCATAAAAAATACCGCCCCCCCCAAAAAAAAAAATCCTACCAGGTATACCTAAAAACGAAAATCTTGCCTTTTCTTCCACTGCAGTGTAGTTCCATGACAAGTTTGCCATTCCTTCTTATTGTACTGTACATTTTTAGTATCTATGTGTGACTGTAGACCTATGTTTTCTCTATTGTTTACAAAATATAATTTCAAAAAAGAATGAATGAATGAATGAAAAAAAAAACGATTCAAAACGCTCGAAACATTTTTTTCGTGTTTGAATCGCTATGTCGCTGTAACGGATTATTCAGTATTAATCATTTAAAGAACATTTAGAAAAAAAAATTACGGTACTGTGAAATCCACGACCTGCGGAGTCAAGATCGCCTGTATTAGCAAAAGTGCAGCGGCTGCAGTCTCGAGAGCGCATTATCTCTACTGGGGGTCTACTGTCGTCTACGGTGAGCAGCGAAGCCAACCCGCGGTCCCTATAGAGATGAATTTATTCCCGCTAGTCGTAGCGAAAGCGGAGCAGCAAGCCGTGTCATTCAAACACATACACACGGAGCAGACGATGCATAGCATGACGCGCCACCTCGCGGACACAGTAGGAACATTCGCGGCAGAAATAATCGATAAACGAAACAGCAATTTATATTGTTTCCTGCTGGTAAAACTTTTGATCATGAAACAAAAGTTCGTTTTGACTTTTATAACTATAGGCTTAGTAGTTCAGCTATTTTGAAAATAATTGAAATGAAAAATATAATGATTTATCGGGTGTTATTTCATCTTCGACTCATAAACAAACATGGCGGAAGTAGGGAGAGAAGGCATTTCATCGACGGGTCCCGTAAATTTGACCCCGCCATAGGTGTCAAACGATGGTAAGTTACTTTCTGGTTCTTTTGCTGTTGCTATTTGTTTGTGTGTTGTTCGTGTGTAGTAAGGTTTCGATTAGTCAATAATTTGAATGAATAGTTGGTCGGAAAACCGTGAATAGCCTCCGTGACGGAGAGGGATAACCCCTCCGCTCTGCCTGTCCCCGGGCGCTCCCCGTTTCGCCCGCCGTGCGCAGTCAGCGCGAACGATCTCCGCCGTGCTGATAAATTCCGCGTGATTGACGTTTCATGGGGGTTGAAACTAAATACGAGGCTTCCCAGGTTGGATAGGAGGGAGGATGAAAAGGAGGAGAGTTTGCTGGGGGTTTTAGAGCAGACTTTCGTGCAGAGATCAGGGGTTTGAATCGAGGGAAAGGAAATTTCACCCATAATTACTACGGGTCGGCGCGGCCTACCCGCTGGGCTTCGTTACGCATTTTTACGGAAGTTGGACGGAGGGACATCGCCGAGGTCTCCCCGGGCGTGCGCACAGCGCCGTGTGGTTTTGCGCTGAAGAAGAAAAAAGCTGCCGCTAACGGGTTTGCCGGCGGTGTCGGTTGGGCGTTGTTGTTAACGGTGTGTAGTGCGGAGAGAGTGCAGATTGCCTGCCGACTAACATTCTGTCTGCAGGCGATCCAGAATGCCCGTCTGTGAGAGGTAGGCCATTTTGTTTCTGCTGTTATATGTCTGTGGGGTTTTCGGTTCATGGTAGAGTGGTAAAAAAAAACTTGATCCTGCTTGCGTGGAAAGATGAAGCGGCAAGTGCAGAAAAATGTTTGCTACCTGTACGTACCTCAGTAAGGTTTGGTGTTTGATTAAAAAATATCCAGTTTTAATAACAGAAGGCAGTTAACGATGGATATAAGTAGGGGATGAGTAAAAGCAGTTTAGTCTGATGGTGCAGTCCAGAGAACAAAATTTCATCTCTTTAGCTTTTAGGAAGTACTATCAAAGATCAGTATTGCCTGCTTATAATTATTACTGATTTCCAAATTATCAAGAAAGGATGGAGGCATGACATTGGGTTCTTATAATTGTATGTATGATTTTTAAAAAATTTTGTTGAGGTTTGAACTTTTCACATTAGCAGCTGTAATACAACCAAGGGGGGTGGGTGGGTGGGATTAACTGTATTTTGATGAAGCATATTTCATTTGTGGTTGGTAGGCTATTAAGTACAAAAATATTTATCTCGAATTCCAACAAGTATTTTGTTGCAAGTGGAACAAAATGTATGTATGCAGCGAACAGCATGGTACTTGTAATTTTTTTTGTAAGTTTAACTGGTTGTCTTTAATATATTTTAAGTAGTTGGGCTTATTAAACTATTTTGTTAGCATACCATTTCACTGAAAATTAAAAGGATGGATGTTATGGTGGTTCTTAACTAGTGAATCAAAGGGAGGTGCTTACTGGAGTAAATGAAACATTGCTTCATTTGGACTTTTACTATAGGCATGATAGCTCAGCAATTGTAACAATAATTGAAGTGAAAAATATAATGATTTAGCAGGTGTTATTTTATCTTCAACTCATAAACAAAATTCACATATATGCAGTTCTGATTTTTGGAAATCTTTAGGCGCAAATTAGAATACATTACATGTACCAAGCAATTCAGCAATAAAGGATTGTTATCCTCATCTTTATACCATGGGGTTTGTTTTAAAGAGATTACAATGATAGATAATTGTAAAAAGTCAAGAATTATAATTTTACTAGTCATTTGTGAACACTCCTCAGCGTAGAGACACTATTCAACATAAGCCTGTCCAAATTTTCATGCAAATCCACTGGTTAGGCTCAGCTTAGCTTAAACATCAACATAGATTACGTTCATGGTAGCACAAAGTCTATATTGCCCATTTAATCAGCTTATGCAGTTTCTAAACCAGTAGACTACAGCTAAATCTCAGGGACAAAATTGTGTGTGGAGCTAGAAGAACCAGCAAACATGGCCTGCCAGTAGGCAGCATTCATCAGATGCCTTTCCTTCTCATACTGTTTCCATCTCTCTCTTTCCATTGCCTTTGTTGAATTGACATGGCTCACATTCAGAACGGTCGCCATGGGAACCAAGTGTTTGAGCATCAGATGTGACAGGCTGGGCAGTGGAGTACATTCATGCCTGCCACTTTAGGCCGCCGCCGCCACTGGCTGTTATGAAGCA
Organism: Lanistes nyassanus; assembly: GCA_004794575.1. Taxonomy (NCBI): domain Eukaryota; kingdom Metazoa; phylum Mollusca; class Gastropoda; order Architaenioglossa; family Ampullariidae; genus Lanistes; species Lanistes nyassanus. The sequence continues at coordinate 24,343 of SMGT01006397.1, forward strand.
AGCCATGCACTTGTCATGCAGGGATGGGCCCGGCTTTTGAATGGGGTTTCAAATTTATACTAACCGTGGCCTGGCTGTTTATAGTTGGCTGTACAGGAATGATTGGGAGAGGCATTCAGCTGCATGGATTTGAATGTCATCTACAGTCCTTGCATGTGTTTGGGGATCCAGTAAACAGCGACATGTTGATTGTGACTTTGCAGATTGAATTCTGGAACTGTAGAATTGAAAATATCAAGCCAAACTTTGACTTAGTAATAAATATATATGTAAAGCTATGTGCATGTAATCATTTCGTGCTACTTGTACATACTTGTACATATTGATTATGATGTATAATTTAGCTGTTTATCCTAAATAAACTTAACTTCTGGAAATTAAAAGATAACTCCAAAGTCTTCAGAAGTCTGCTCTTTAAATATTTTCTTTGTTGCATGTTTGCAGTAAAATTTCTGTAAATTTACTAAATATTTTTCTGATATAGTAAATAGCCGTAAACACTAGCAGTGATTGTCTTGGAAAGCATCAACTTCAGTATTATCCTATTCTTAAAATCTTACATGTGATTGCAGAGGTGCAGTTTTTTTAACCCATCCTCTTTTGCGTGTCATATCCTATTCCTTATAATGTTGTCTTCACTAATAATATGCTCCTTCCCCCTCTGTCCCTCACTACTTCTCTGTCACTAATTCTCACGTCTTGCATGCACGTGCAAGCACAAAGCGAGATTTTGCATTTAAATTAATGCCTTATGGAGCACTGCTGTTTGTAATTTATTAATTTAGAGAGACAATAAACTTAATATTAACTGTAATCTTTCAGATTTGAACATCCAGTGCCACTGAAGATGGCAGGGTACAGCTTGCCTCTTCATGTGCAAACAGATGAAGAGGAATATGTGGTTGAAGACAACTACCATGACAGTGGAATGACGAGTCCACATGATTTGGGACCTTGGATGGAAGATCAGAGTGATGGTGGTGGAAAATTTCGCTTAAAAAGGCGGCGAAGGTGTGGCCAGTGTGGCCCATGCCAGGTCAAGGAAAATTGTGGCAAATGTCAGTATTGTGTGCGAAAAGATGTCCTCAAACAAGCATGCATCTATAGGAAATGTGTATATCTTCGTAAACCTGTGCCACGCTTCAGACCAGATGGTGCAGGAAGCAGCAGCAGCAGCAGCAGTGGAACTGTTGGTGGTGGAGGAAGCAGTAGTGGGAGCAGTGCCAATAAAGCTTCGCCGCAGAAGGTTTCCTCAACGTCTGCATTGTCTAACCACCATGGGCCGCATCCAACCCCATCCCCATTTAACTCCTCAACAATGGCTGCAGCTGCTGCTGCTGCCCAGTCGGTGGAGTTAAGCTCCTGCCGCCTTGCACAGAGTCCCTTTGGACTTGCAGTGAACAATGGTGTCATTGACCCCCTTCGAAGCACCACACTGGACCAGCACCGCAGCACACATTTTGATGCATTGGGTGTTCTGGATCCCACGCGGACTTCCTACTTGGCCAGCGCTGGTGCTCGTGCACTTGATCCTGGCAGGAGCCCAGTGCTGGATCTTGGTCGCAACACAAACACAGCTGATTCTGGACTTGGCACCAGCACAGGTTCACTCCCCACCTCACCAGCGAATAGTACCAAAGATAGGCCACTGCCACGAGATCAGTTTCGTGTGCCAGTGGAACAGTGGAGCGCCATGCCATATGGATTCCCTCGGCACCCTTGGACTCATCCAGCCTTGCAACCCAGCCCTGCAGCAGCAGCTGCTGCGTATGGTTTTCAGTCCACCGCTAGCCCTTTTTCAAACCCCTTCAGTTCCTCTTGCCGCTTAGGGATGCCAGACCCCACCAGTCATCTTACGGCCACTGCACAACCTACCTTTCATCATAACAATTTCAACATGCCTTTTCCTAGGCCAGATTTGACTTCCCATGCCAATTTCCGGAGTGCGACACCAACAATGCGACCCACCATGACTCCTCCATTTTACCCACCACCTCCACAGCATCTGCCTTCTGCTCTTCCCAACTTTCCCACATTCAATCAGTTGACATCTAGTACAGGACCTCATGGCACATATCCCATGGCTCATCCGCCTATGTATCCAAGCAACTTCTACAGTTCCTTCAGGCCTCCTACCGAGCCACAGATCTACCATGCCCAGATTTCACCACCACAGCTCCCTTTTTCTGCAGACGTTAACTTTGGTCCTGGATTTCTACCATTTTTAGACAAGCGTTTTGACTTTGATAAAGGTTGTAAAGAAAATGACGACAGTGATCTGGATAAGAAGTTAAATCCCTTTAATGTGTCAGGTTTTAGGTGTTTGTCTGATAAATATCTCTGTGAAAAGCTAAGCCCCCTAAAAGATTTCACAGAAATGACTGTGACATCCTTAGAGCAATCATCTGATGTGGCCTCAAAAGAGAATAAGTATGTGAGTGGACTTGTAAAGCAAGAAAAGCAAGAGAAAGAGTGGGCGGCTGTGCCTAGAGTGACGATTGATGAAGACCTAAGACATCACTTAAAAATGGTCTCAAATAGAACTCAGTGTGATGTTATCAGCATTGATGACTTTAAGATGCAAGCTTTTATTCGTTCCGATGGTTTTAATAACTTGGAGATTGAGATCCATGATCCTGAAAATACTGTCCACAGCTGTGATGACCATCTTTGGCAAAGTCGTGAGAGTTTCCAGCCTATGTTTCCAAGAACAGAATTGCAGGCAGTGTCCGCTGAGAACATGGCAGAATTGAGTACAAGCCATCATGTTTGTGAGGAGATGGGTGATGGAAGCAGTGAGTCTTCAGCAAGCAGCGTTGTGCCTCCTAGCATAAAAGCAGATCCAAGCTGTGGTGAACAGGAGGCTCACAGTTCCAAAACCGCTTTGACAAAAAGCGAGTCTGAGCAGGTGGGTGTGTTTGTTGAGCAGGATGATGATGGTGAGACTGAGAGTGTGGTGCAGGTGAAGGTTACAGGCAGCAGGATTCAGCTGGAGGAGGTTGTTCTAGATGAGGACATCATTGGCATGTCCTCAGATCCCGATGACCTAGTTAGGTTTCTTGCTCAGAATGCACCACCTGCCTCTCCCAAGACAGTTCCGAGCTCAGACCAGGCCTTCATTCCATCTTGATCCTGGTTGTGATTGCTTGCATATATACACTGGATTGGCATGACTTGAAGTAAGAGATTGCATAGCTTTCTGCTCAGTTTTGTTTTCAATGAAACATGCTGAAGTTTGACCTACACTGGCAGATGCATTAATAGTAGTTTACTTAATTTTCAGAATTATTTTGATGGATACATTCTATATTTTGTGGCATTTTTTTCAACATGAAAGGGTGCATGCATGTTCTTGTGTCATTCATTGAGTGTGTGACTGGATAGAAGGGCATGTACATGTGTGTGCATGTGATTTCGTCATGCACGGAAGTGTGGTTTGAAGAATGCACTATAGTAATATCAACATGATTTCTTGTGATTTGTTTTTAAGAAAGCTTAAATGAATTTAATGCCTACTTTTTCAATTTAAAAGATGATTACTGATGGATCTTTATTGCAACACATTGGATGGTTTGCTAAAGTGGCAATACTGCATACCTCGTGATACAAATAATGCATTAAGACATGTTTAAAAATCTTATTTTTTATCTTAACATTGTTTTCTGCTAGACTTCTCTGAATTGGGTGTGTTGAGACTTGATATCTTTTTCTGCATTCCCATTTAAAATTCTGAGAGTACAAAAGTTATTTGTTGTTGTGGTCTGCTTTTGATAGTATCAACACACTTCAAGACTTGTCACTTTTGGCAAGTCTAAAAATGACTACTAGGCTGTTATGGAATATACATTCTACTACTGCAACATTTGAATTTTTACCTACCTTTTTTGTAGATGAAGAAGAGGTACTACAATTGTACAAGATTTTTTTAGTGCATAATGACCATTGCAAGGATAGTGAAAATTTGCGTAATTTAGCACTGCCTTACTATTATTACAGTTGAGCTGTGCAAAAGTAAAACTAAAAGCAGTTATAATGTAATTTAAGTTGATGCATGGAGCTGCTTGCCATGTGGCATGTTTTACAACACTCCTGAAATCAGGAAACTAGTTGGAAAGGCTTCTAGAAAGGTGAGAAAGACACACATTTCACTTGATGCTTGAAACATGGACACTTGAAAAGTTTTTTTTAAATTTGAACTGAATCGGACCTTTTGTAGCTTTGCCACTTGCAAAACAATGTTTATTACCATAGTGACTAAGTTATCACATGATCAATATCAGCAAGCAGTTAGATCCATCAAATTTTCAAATAATACTGTTTTTGTGTTATTCCAGAGATTTTACACTAGCCTTATCCACATTTAAGATTCTTTCGTAATGACACTAACAACAGAAAGCTTTTTTATTTTTTTATACTGTATTTTTTACTGAGTGGGGGAGAGGTTACATTTAGTGTTTAATTTAAAAAGTTGCTCCTATTGATTGGAGCACCTGTAAACCTATGATGCAAAACACCTTAGTTTTCCTGACTGGCATGATCTGAAAGTACAAAAACTGGAGCTTAAAGTATGTAACATTTACAAATTTTATTTCCCACTGAATCCTCTCCTTGTATGCGTGTGTGTTTAAATGTGCTAGTGGCATTTTTTTTTGGTTTAGGGGGATTTTTGGTAGGATTTCATCTTTATTAAGCATGAACTTTAGTTTTTACTTACACAAATGACAAAGTGTTCTATCAAAATATGTTGAAAGACCAAATACCTCTTGAAACTTGAGAAACATTTTTACTGCAATTTTTTTTTCTGTAACAGAAAACATGTAAAGAATTCCAAAAAAGAAGAAACCAGTTTAAGATGCATTTCTTGTTGTCTAAGTTGAAAACCATATTTTGCTAGCATTCTTAAAATTCATTTATAAAGGGTGGTAAAGGGACAGTTAAACTCATGTATATTGTAATATTACTTAGTTTTTGATATAATTTACCTAAGCTAGTAATTGATGAGCACTTGTTTATCATGTTTTTTCTTGAATGGCATGTGCAGACATGGTAAAAAGTCCATGTAATAGTGTTAGCTTCCTTTAAAACCCACACCAGCAACAAGTTATGCCTTGGCACATTGGTGTATACTAAGGTCATCAGAAAAAGTGCTGTGTGTGATGCTTATATTTAATTTGAGTGTGATTTCTAGTTGTTCAGTAACTTCAAAAATAGGTGGTAGAGCAATTGAATCATCATCTGGTCTGGAACATCTGAACTGGTTAAATGAACAAGTGGTTTTGTGCTTAGAATAAAACTTTTGCGTATGTGGGGTTGGGCTTATCCCTAGTGATTGAAGTTCCTCTATCCCAGCAAAGCTTAGCTAATGTGTAACATTCTGATATGTTTTACCTTTCAAATTCTTACCTCCCCTTCTCCCCACCACTACCTCACCCCCTCAAAAACAACAGCAAAAAAGGATTGTGTCTCATCTTCGTAAAGATTAGATTGTCCTATATTCGTAATTGATATTTTGTAAATTAGATTTTGAGGATCTTATAGTACAAGTTCATATACAAGTTCTGTGAAACTTAGACATTTCATCATCACTTAATTTTGTTCAGAGCATCTGTCATGTGGACACTCTGTTGCAACCCAGCAACAATTATAATCAGCATCTATGCCAGCATTTTTAGTGCAACTTCACATAGTGAAATTGGGGCGGTGGGGGGGGGAGGGGGGATCCCACCACTACAGGCATAGTGTGGGTGTATATTACTACTGTTCAGAGTGCCTTACAAGGTCATCACTTAAAAGCAAACAATCTTTATTTGTTTTAGATGAACAGCATGTAGTATGTATCTTCAGAAAATATACTTTGTTCTGGTCTCTTTCTTCCTGTTGTTGTTGCTAAAGTGTGTGTTGTGTCATGGGCAGACATGTTGCTCATAAATAATATGCTTTTGCAACTTGTGCTCATTTGTGCTTCACTCTAGTTCTGATTACATCAGGGATTTATATTTGTGGTTCAGGTCTATAGAGGAAACAGCGTTTTGTTTTGCTTTTACTGTTCTGTTTTGTATGCTGGAGAAGCTGCTTTGGGAAATGCTGGTATGTGTTCTACTGCTGAAAGGAGAGAAATAGGGGCTTATATTAGGAATTTTACAGTTCAGTAATGGATTAATTTAGACAACTAAAATTAAAAGTCTGTTGATGGCTGAATTTAAAAGGGAAAGAGCGCCACATGCATAAGTAAAACCATATGAGTAGTACAGCAGTTTTCTTACTAATATCTTGCAGCATCAGTAGGCTATGTCATTTGTCAGTGTGTAAATTCAGACTGAGTGGGGCAACAGACAAAGGCTGCCTGCCTCTCCAATCAGGACTGTGCAGAAGTCTGCTGCTGAAGCACCAGACAATGGTACAGAGCCAGCTGGCTGCTAACACTTGGAGGTGGCTTAGCTGAACCATATTCAGTATTGATCCTTGCTGTCTGGTCACCGCTTGCTGATGATGACTGCTGAATGCAGCCAGGCTGTAGATTCAGATGGCATTTTACCTGGTACAGGTGTCAGCAATTTAAACGAAACAAAGCTTTCAATGTAAAAGCACTGATAGTTGCTTTTACATTGAAAGCTTTGTTACTGAGATGTATATTGTAATTGGCTCAGTTATTGCATAAAATGGTTTTTGTTGGGGTTTTGTTTGGTTATTTCCTTGCAGTGAGTAGGAGCATAACCTGTCAATGAGATGCTGCCCTTTTCATAATTCAAACATAATTAGCCATCTTATGGCTTTGCAGTCTCCTACACGCTTAGAACTTTCTCTGCCCAGCAGCATCTTTAAAGTGTCTGCAATGCATGTTCTGTGAGTGTAGGTCTGCCTGTTTATTACTGCACAGCTGTTAGATGTACTGTCGATAGGAGCCTATAACTGTATAAGGCAGCTGTGACACATACGGCATCCTCAGTGCTATATGAATGGGCTGTGTGGGGTGGGGGGTGGTCAAGGGGGGCCCTACTGTTGGTTTTTCCTGGAGAGCAAATATGGAACTAGCGTTGCCTATCTCACAGCGTCCAGTGTTGATAAAAGTCATCTCATCCTACATGCATTGCTCTTGATAACCAGATCCAGTACTTTTTCACTTTCATGCAAAATCTGTGTGTGTGTGTGTGTGTGTGAACACCTGTGTGCGTGCGTGCATGCACGAAAGCATGTAAACTCAAAACTCCAGTTGGGTTTGGTAGCCATCACACTATTTTTTTCCTTGTGGCTGTGAACCTGGTCTTTACTGTCTGTGGGCAAGTGAAATTGAATTTTCCTGGTGGTGGGACCATTTGAAGTTTTAGCCTTAGGAAAACATTCTGCTGTTTTTAAGTATTTTAGGGCTTTGCCATTATTAACAGGTACAACATTAACAGCCATCTGCTATGCAGAGTGGAATATCTTAGCAACTGTTTTTGTTCTTAGAATGGTTATATTCCTGACACTACTAATTTGCATCCGTTCCATCCAGTATCACAATAGATTTTTGTAATCACCCCCCCCCCTTTTAAAAAAAACCCCATGTAGGAAAGATAATTTTTTTCTTTGTAATCGGGTGCAGGTACTGCTGGGTAGCTAATTAGGTTTTATTGCTGCATATTTGGTATACTAGGTTATGCCTGCACTAAGGAAGTAGTGACGATTTGAAGTACCTAACTGCATTATAGTTTGGACTAGATGGAGGTCCAGACATTGAGAAACTTGTTTTCTTCTTGACCTATAAGGCCTTAAGAATTACCAGCTGTTGTGGTGTTGCTTTGTGAAATTGTGCCCTTTGTCTTTATTCTTCCTCACCTTTCTGAAACTTGGGACCAGTATAGGTGTTAAAAGTATGCTATAGACCTACCTGTTTGGTGTTTCCATAGTGCAATGTATAAGTGTACATTTCATGATAACTGAGCAGGGGATATGTAAAGTGCAGTTGGTATACTTGTGTGTATATTGCATTGTATATGAATGTTTATGCATCTTTGCTGGCATCTTTCGTGTCAAAACAGTTGTGTGTTACATGTTCTCGCACATTATGTGAAGCTTATATATAGTTTTTTTTTGTTTGTTAATGACAAAAGGTTTAATGTCTAGGAGGGTGAAATATTTTATATAAAGAAAGCAAGACTTATGTGGGTATTGGACCTGAAGGTCTGCTATTAAATACCCTGTCTATGAATACACGTGCCCATCCTGTTTTTCTTGTGAATACCCTGCTCCAGGTCCATGCAACTTTCTGCCATTTTTCCAGCTTGTAAGTAGCATATATACTATAGACATTTATTAAGATTTTGCAATGGTTGTTTAGTGACAATATGTATATGTGCACTTTTAACAGAAAACGTCTAGTGTCTCAGGAACAAAAATAATTACAATTTGTATCTGTTAATATACCAAATGTTTTGTCATTTTCGCGCTCTGCCATCATTTTTGCTAAATGTGCTGTAGAAGGTGGTTGTCTGTGAAAATCATGCATCTCATAATGATTTGAAGATGCTTCCTTTGTTTTTTGAAGCAAACCTCCAGAAGATGCATTTTCAGTGGTTTTGAAGGTGCAAAGTAGCAAAATTTTCATTTTCTTTATTAAACTTGTATCATAACAATTTCAGTTGAACATGCTAACATTGTTTTGTTATTGAGTGAAAATGTGTCTATGGAATGGACCTTAGTAGGGTGTCCCTCTTGGATAACAGAGAACAAGTCCGATGTAATATTTTTAAATCAAGGAATAATGTTGATTCAAACCCTGAGCAGATGTGGCAGCTATGTTGAGAAATGCAAGTAAACACCTGCCATCAAATTCCAATAAAGTCGAATGCCATTAATGTTTCATTCGTTAGCAGTGCTCTCATTTTTAAATATTGTGCTTCATTTACCATGGAATTTTGAAAATTTTCATTTCTCTTACAATTTTTTCCCTGCTGGTTTGATATATTCGTATCATAAAGCAGTTTTAGGGGTGGGAACATGGGCATTTTTTATGCTTCTACAATCATTGATGACCATATAGATAATCAGTAAAGAGCAGTGACTTTGATATTCTCTTACCTTTTTGCTTATGATGAAGAATAATTATGGAGTTCGGAGAAGACAAAATAAAGAAACAGTGCTGACGGGTACATGACACATCTTGGAGTTTAATTTAGTTTTAGGTGTGTGTGTGTGTGGATGGTTGGTTGTACTTACATTTTTCTTGACCAGTTTTGTGATGAAAGTTTCATTTTCTGTCCAGATATGTCCCTTATTTTTATTTTCTATTATTTCAAGATATTTTATGAAGAAACAGATTTCTTTGTTAATAAGAAAATGGGACAATGGATTGGTTTTGAAAAAAGAGATTGTGTGGATGAGTTATAATAGCTTTTGTTTTAAAAGAAACATTGGTGAAGAAAATTTATTTTGAGATGATTGCTGCTTTGGTCAGTGATATTAAATGGATGAGTTGTGTCCAATATTATGTTTCTCATAACAGTTCCCATGACTGGGTATGTTGGCTTTTATTGTCAGTCTGTGCCACTTTTCTGAGGTTGAAGGACAGGTACAAGAGGGTTGATAAATCTTAGAGTGCTTAGAAACTAGTTGAACAGTAACTGTAAAATATTCTGGAAATGAAAATGGAAATACTGCTTTATTGAAAAGAGCTTTGTATTCCAATGTGCAGTACTATTCTCTGATGCTGGTGAGATTCTTGTTTTAAAGGAAGGAAAGGTGCACTCGTAGATTTGTGTTTTGTTATATTGGGTGGGGTGGAGGGAAATTGCTGGGGACAGTGATAATCTGATAATGTGCTTCTGGTGAATATTGTGAGCTGCTTGTGGGAGGAGAGGGGCCAGAAGACTTTGTGATGCTAACCAAATACCTTGTACAAACTCAACTTAGTGGAGTAAAATTTAAGGAGCATCGGTTGTCTGGTGGTGAACCAAAGTAACTTGCGTTGTATCCCATGATGTGTGTTTGTCCCTTTATGGTCTACTCTCCGTGATGCAGTCCTGTGTGCATGGACTTTCCTCTCCCTCTCTGCAATAACTCATTTCAACATTTGACATCTTTATCATCAAGAAACGTATCATCTTGTTTGTATCATTTTATATTGTTGGATGATATTTTTGACAAATTGCTATAATTGTGTGCTGTCTTAAATCTCCGTAGAAAGGTACTATTTAGGGGGAGGGTGGAAAGAATCTGCCAGTGTTTCAGGTGAAGTACACCATTCTCCACTGTGGAACAGTTTTCTCATAATGTTTGTGATCAACATAGTAGCACTACCTGAATAAAATACCTTATTTACAACAAGAAGTATAGGTGGGTTTGTGTTGTGTGTGTGCAATACATGTGCACGGTGTTGGTTCTTGTACACATATTTGACATACATGAATAGTGGTACTCGCCACAGAACACCTAGAGTTTGCTTGCATCAAGCTCTCAGTTATTGGTGAAGTGTGAATGTGGGATATCCAAACAAGTTCTCATAAAGGTACTAAACAAGCTGCCATTAGGTTATTTAGTAAGAATCTCTTAAAAACAAACTAAAAAAGATGTTTATTAGGCATTCAGTGAACAATAGGTTACATGTGTATGCCTTTACAAGACTTTCCAAACGCCAGGTGCATAAAAGGATGATAAGTTGCCACAGGAGGAACAGTTGAGTAGGGAGAACACAGTGCCGCCAAGCTTGCAGTCGGAAGCTTTTTTTTCAAACTGTTGTGCCTAAGCAAACACAGACTATGAAATGTTTCTCTAGAGAAAAATTGTTCTACTAACAGAGTAGTGCGAAAATATTCAGCGTTATAATTTTATAATATTTAAGTAGTCTCACCGATTACATAAATATCATTAATTTACAAAATACAGATTTGCAAATTTAGAAATCTTGCTGTTGCTGGACTGACTGCATGTATCGTCGAAGTGGGAAGATTCACCCGCTTGTTAGAAGGGAGATAATTTGTTCTCCTGGATCGTTCACTGATAGTCGTCCCTTCTCAATGTCGAACGCATTAGTCCCAACGCTTCTCATATTCAAGTTATGTTCTGAAATCCATCAGATTTTGGCTCAACCTTTACTTACCTCGGTTAACATCGCTTGAGATCTCGCGCAGAGCCGACTTATTTGTGTACTCCAAAAATTAGAACAGAATACCTCTTTGATGTCACAACTAGTGAACCGCCGATAACTATTAGAAGGGCACGGTTGCATGCCGTATGCTTTCTGTCTATAAATATGCATGGGTGCATCGCGGGTGAGGAGGACGTCATTTTAATATCCAATGGAGATGTGCGTGACAGATTTCATAGATACTTTGCAACACATTTACAACTAGCTTAATGAGGATGACGAAAAGGGTTGGGGGAAAAGCCCAAAATATTGAAATGAGGATGATTTATTTATCCACATGTGAAAAATAAGAACTTCATTCTCTTTTGCAATGCTGAAGCGTTTTCAGTATATATTTAAGAGATATCACTGACATATTTTACACAATTCCGTACCTCGGTGTCTCACTTCATGTACAGACAGGGCAGGGAAAATACAGAATACATTAAAATGTTTTAACAATGTATAACAAGTAACAGTGCAGAAATCATCACAACCGTAAGCAGATCGAATCGAAACAGAAAGTAAAATTGTGTCTATCAGGTTTTTTTTTTTAAAACCAATACAGTGAAAGCCATTACGCAGAGCACAGTGGCTGAAACACTAACAACCTTCAAGAAAAAAATACAAACCTCTCATTTAAGAATTAGGGGGTTTTGTCCCTGCACTTTATAAAAATAAATTACAATTCATGGGAATTATATATGTACAAATCTTTAGAATTATAACAAAAGAAACACATAAACTTTGAACCAATGGCATTTTATGTGTAATTATTGCAATTAAAGCAAAATCTCGGGCCTGATTTTGGTTGGACAAGTGGGGAAATACAAAACGTCTTGTTGCATTACATTGGAGAACCCAAAATTGTAGAAACGTACGTTTGATTACAGCTTTAAAAGTGTCCTAAGCTGTTACCTGACTATAATTCGTTCTCATATGAAACAGTAAGCGAACACTGAAATTAATTGTATATTTTACATTATCACTTATTTTTAAAGAAAATTATATCAAAACTCCATCTTGTAACGCTCAATAACAATTTAAACAAAATGTGGGACTGACTTGTTATTTTGGCTGAAAGATCGAGTCCTTATTACCAAGATTTCTAGACAAGACATACTCGTAAAGGACAAATCACAGGGCGGACAAAAAACACATAGTCTTCGGTCGTGGTTGGTGGTTATTTACAGGAACAGTGCTTCCACCTGGCGGTGATTTCGCACTATGGGGGATGGGGTCCTATTACTAACCTATACGCCGAAAGAACCACCAGACTGATAGCAGCAGTAAGATGGCCAGTGTGGACAGGCAATTTAATGTGCGGGGAGTGCGGCTGAATGGAGTTTGGAGAATGTGCAACTCCAGGAAATAATCCTTTGCCACACCTGGATACGAACCAGCAACCTTCCGTCTGCTAGCCCGCAGCTCTACCAACTGAGCTAACAAGGCCCCTAAGTCTTCGGTCGTTTAGGGTCTGGCTGCACTAAACATATGGCACATTGATGTGCGCGCTGCCATTTCAGCTTGATAAATGGCCTGTCGTGGGCTCGGTTGGTCTTGCAGTTTTCTTGAACAAGATTCACCGATGCACAAGGTATTGTGGGCTTTGTGTCCCCAGCTTTGGCTGGCCGGACCATACGCAGTATGTTTTGTGCAGCGCGTGCCTTGTCCAGGAAAATTCGTGATAATGATCTTTCTGTATTATTTTGTTTTTTAAAAAAATCTAATGTATCCAACGGACAAATGGACGTCCAGAACAACTGGAAGAAGCAAGTCTGTTTTCCCATTAAAAATCCAACGTGTGCGTTCAGAACATCACAAAATCAAGTTGCGTAATATTTAATTCTAAGATGTATAAAATCAACAGTTTCGTACCTACAGAAGAAGTGTATCTTGATACTCATAGAATTTTAGTCTGTCGACAGACGAAAAACAAAAGAAAATAGGGCAGGTATTTCTGGAGTAAACTGAATTGGTCCCTCCTGTGTCTTATACAGTGCATGGTGTCTACTGGTTGAGTGACAAGGCCAGACACATATGAGAAGGGCTGGCAGTTCGCAATCATGGTCCCATATTTACGGGGTGGAGGGTAAGGGCTAAGGGGCGGTATAATCAGCAACTTTACAAACTATCATGGCAACAAAGGAAAGGCGCTTCCCAGCAGTACAACCGAGGCGAGATTTCTAGACGTAAAAAAAAAACGCGAATGACGATAGCAACTCGCCTCTGAGCATGAATGAGCAAATAAACGTGCTGGCAGTTTATTTTAATAGCGATTCATTGGTGCTTTTTCTGAACAAGCACTATAATCAGACATCCTCCCTATCCCATAGCCGGACACCTCTCGAGACAGGAACAGTGGGCGGGAGGAGCTCCCGCTTGACGTAAACGCTAGCAATCAGTCATTACATCTAAACATATCAGAGATGACCGTTCAGAAGAGACAGGACTCTTTTACAGCAAAACTGGGAGGGGGGATGACATATCACTATGCACTGCCAATCAAGCATCCAAGTGCGTCCAGTCAGAGGCCATATTCGTAAAAACCGTCCCGACGGTAGGGTGGACAAATAAGGGTCTTGCACGTGCTGAGAAACGTTTTTGAAGTGGTGCAGCTCAGATGCTGCTTGTGGGATGGACTAAGGGTACGCTACGATCGTGTATAATTCTCTCCCTAAACCTGCTACCAACCTGGAAAAAAAACCAGTCTTGATGTAAACGGAACGTACCCACGGACTTAGCTCATGCGTGGGTCACGTAATCCTAGGAAGGATCGATAACTCGGAAACCTACAGGCCAATTTATTATAGCCAACTACTGAATTTCTCAACATTTGTTTAAATCTTAACTGCTTTCTGCTGTGAACATGCTGAAATACATCTGTGCTTAACAAACAGAGGAATGGTTTTGATATGATACATGTGTAAAGATATACATACCTACGGATTACAAAAGTAAAAATCGTTTTTTATAAGTACATTACTTGGGACTTTAGCCACTGGCAGAATAACCCCCAAAATTACACAGAGTCGCATAGCGGTGCAGTTTGGTAGCTAAAAATAAAAATAAAGGAAAGTAAACTAAGTACTCTGTAGCTGTGGTCACAAACAAAAAGGCTGACCGACTGACCATCATTCCGCCGAGAAAATGCTTGCCACAAACTGAAAACAGTTACAAGAACAAAGGGCTGCAGGTAACTGTAAGTGCTGCACCGTAACCACATGAGCTATACTTCAGACTAAACCACAAGATCTTTGGAATGTAGATTCACTTGAACAGCGAAATTGTGATGGCGCCTCACCGCCACCAAAGTCATAACATCGAATCCACGTAGCCGCTCAGACAATTGGTAACTGCTAACCGCATGCACATCTTCTTATATATAAATATATCATGTCCCCGAGTAAAGGTTCGCGCGAATTACACAGGGTGAGCGGGTCTCATCGTTCGTAATATCGCTTTTATGACCAGAAGGCTAGATACGAACGCTCATGCAACCCAGCCCTGAAGTGAGTTGCATAAGCATTTGCAGCTGCTTTCTGTACACGCACATCGTAAAAGATCTGTTCAGCCTGTGGATTTCGCGTGCACGTTTATGTTTGGAATGGAGACGCGACTGTTCATGCGATCCAGCCCTGGAGTGGAGCAATTTCGTTTACTTAATGCAGAACTGCAGAAATATGCGCATGGCTACCGAACATCTATACAAAGTATTTTAGGTGACCGATGTTCTCTATAGGTGACCACTGTTGTTAAGCCTATGCTTCTTTGTGGAACCTATAGCAACAGTGTTATTATATTATTGATATGACGAAACGAATGAATAAACGTTGTTTAAACCAAGTATTTTAGGAGAAATGACTAGCTCCAGTACTAAGCCACACTATTCAGATCTGCGTGAGCTGATCTCTGGAAAAATTAAGACAGGCACAATTCAGCTTAAGAGCAGTCGCCTAATTGAAGAATATTACCCTGCATTTCTGCTTATTAGCTAGCAAAGCTGTTTATCTTTAAAACTGCATTTTGCTTCCAGAAAATCGAACCTTTCTCTTCAATGACAAGGTTCGAAGAGAAGCTGTAAACCAATGTTACGAAACGACCGATATTTGATTTAACATGAGGATTATACTTGTACAAAGTAAAAAAATCGCTAGTCAAAGGCTACTTGTTTGCTAAAATATTCAATACAAATGTTAAAAAATCGCGATACATTTGGTACAAAATGGACAGAACATTTTCTGTTGAACAATTTCATCACAATTTGTCTTATAATTCAGAAAATCAGTGGAATGCATCGAACGGTCAAATGCTTTAAAAAATTAAAAAGAAAAAGAACAAATAATAGTAGTACACACGCACTGCATTGTAGGCAGTTGGGAACAGGATTATCTTACAAGCGAATGTTCGTGGGCGCTGCTGAAAGCATGCTTTTCCACGAACTGGAGAGGGGAAAGAAAGAAGACAGAAGGGGGAGGGGAAAGAAAGGAGAGAGAGAGAGTGGGGGGGGGGGAAGAGACGCAGACTGCAGGTATCCCGACAGAAAGGAATGAAAGAGAGAAATAAGAATGAAAAAAAGGAAGCATTGGAGCAACCTTCCACTTTCTGGCTTTCCACATGTAAGCCTCCTGATGTATAAAGATCAGCTGTGATCAACAACATTATCCTTTCTAAGGCTTGTTCGGCGATAGCTGCGTTGCCTGACGTCCTGCGCAGGTAGGGTCAGAAGCTGGCGCCTAACTGACATGCTAGCGAGCACGTCACATCCGAAGCACGCATGGATAGCACCCATCAGGAAAACGCTGACAGTAACAACATTCCTGTAGCCATCAACCACGAGGCGATGATTAGCGACAGATCAAAACAACAGGGCGCCGAAGACTCTGCAATACAGTCAGCGATGAAATATAATTAAATTTTTGTAAGTTCTTTGCACAAAGTTGAGAAGTTTAAAACACACACACACACACACACACAACCAAACAAAACAGTCTACCAATACAAACGGTCAAAACCACTTGCTAAGAATAAGACGTTTAGAAATATTTATGAAGCCGGAATGTTTGTAATAAACTCCTGCGAACGTGTATAGGTATGATTTTATAAAGCGTTTATTATTGTGCTCTGTTGTAAATGAATAATGGTAATTTAGGGAAATCAAATTTGATAAAACGAGTGACTGCACTTGCTCCCTCATCGTAACCAGCCTTCTGAAAATGGTAAGTCATTTCTCCTTTTTTCAGTTTTTGATTTTTTTATATTGATGTGTTTCCTATGTCTTTTTTCGGCTTGTGTGTTGTGTTGCTTTGTGTTATGTTGTGTTGCTTTGTGTTATGTTGTGTTGCTTTGTGTTGTGTCGTGTATGTACTGAAAAAGAAGTAACACCCTGAAAAACTGATATTTTGTTTTTAGTCTCATAGCTTGACTCAGCACTTGTTTGTTCTAACAACGAGGTCATATTTTACACGCACGCACGCACCCACCCACCCACGATGTGTGGTTTGCATCTTTACAACTACTGTTGATTTTCAGTGGCTGCAGCTTTGTCTGACAAACTTCTTCATCTGACCCTGATCACAGGAACTTGCATCGCGCGTATATATATATATATGAAGACACGTGCGCACGGATCATTGAAGGGATAACAGGTAAAGAATGCATAAGTTCACGCCACGCCCCCTCATTTCTTACAAAGAGAGAGAGAGAGAGGAGGAGGAGAAGGAAGTGGGGGGAAGATGGGATCGAAGACAGAAGGGAGTGGGAGAGATGGGGGTTCGTACCAATTCCAGTATGACTGCTGATGTTGCTCCCTTTATTATCACCTTTGCCATCATCTCCCTTCTGGGACCCAGGTGACGCGGAAGGGGTCACTGACGTTGATGCCTGAGTGGACTCGTCAGTAACGGCTGCACTACCACCGCCACTGCCGCCGTGGTCGCGCAGCTTCTGTAGTTCCAGCACCAGCGCCTTGGACGGCGCGCAGTTGTAGGGGGAGTGGGCGTAGCTGGAGTACGCGGTCGTGATGCTGTTAAAACATTTTGGAATGTGTTGAGCGACACACCTCCATACATCGTACAGAGCCCTGCACAAAAACACCAACAGACCAATGTTGAAGCAAAGCGCAGATCTTGCTGGACCAGTGGACTGGGCTGCGTGGGCCTTTGCATTTCCTGTCCACTAGTCAAGGTGCAGGTGAACTGAAGGCGGCGAAGGAATGTTACGACCACGTTGCTCTTATGACCAGGGCTGGCTTGCATGAGCGTTCATCTCCTGTCCACACGTAAAGGTGCGCGTAAAATGCGCAGGGCTAATAAGCCTTACGACCAAAGTAGGAGACTCATTTGCGCTGTAAACTTCATGCAGCCAGATCCAATGCTAGATTGCATAGTTGTCGTATATGCCTTCCACACAATGCCTGATATTGTAAACATGCGCAACTCGCGTGTATAGGCTACACCAAAATCTGGTCTTTACACACCGTATAGGAGTGTTTGTTCTAATCGTAATCAATAATTTTCGGCAAGTAACAAATGAAAATGCTCATAACTCTCTACTGGGAACGGCTTCGACAAAGTACTTTTATTTAAGGAAAATGATTTAAGATACGAACGCCGATGCAGCTCAATTCTGATCTAGTTTCTCCACAAAAAAGTGCTCGTGGGATCTTTTACATTTAAATTTAAAACAAGGGAACTGGACCAAGCTAAAAAAAAGACAAAGACGAAGACAATCTACATGTTTCGGGGCACTACCCCTTCATCAGGACGACACAAAAATGACGAAAAAAAGAAAAAGAAAAAGACTTAGCTGCAGTAGATGTGGGGCGTGGGCTGCATAGCAGGAGAATGGATAGATAGCAGGAGACTGCTATCTAGCCCATGCGCCACATCTACTGCAGCTAAGTCTTTTTCTTTTTCGTCGTTTTTGTGTCGTCCTGATGAAGGGGTAGTGGCCCGAAACATGTAGATTGTCTTCGTCTTTGTCCTCTTCTAGCTTGGTCCAGTTCCCTTGTTTTAAATTTAATTTGGACTTTCCTCCAAGCGGCAGTCACTTGTTTTTCTTTTGGATCTTTTTACCTTCATCGATTCATGGGCATTTTTAAGTATTGGAAAGAGATACACAGTTCTGTTTTTAATTCCTGCCGTGGGTGATTATGTGCCATATATTTTCGTGGATTGATGGAATAAATTCGGAGAATCTTCCTAAGGACAGTGTTGCTTAGACAAAGTTAACGTACTGCCTGCAACATGTGGGACTGGTGTCGCAACAAAGGCTTCAGTCCCCCCCAGACACATTATACTGACACCGGGCCAACCAGTCCTAGTACTGTTCCCTATAGTGCCAGCCGTCTGGCAGGGCAACTACTAGATTGCCAATTTTTGATTCACGAGGTATAACTCGGCCGGGTTGCGAACCACCGACCTCCCGCCTCGGAAGCGGACGCCTTATAACCACTAGACCACCGAGGCGGTATACTAGAAGGGTGTAATTTTGCTCATAATGAAAGGAAGTAACTCCGGAAAAAAGCCGGAAAATAAGTGGGAGGGTGTCTCCACTCCTCCTGTGTGCCCCTGCATACGTATCTGTATGCATTGTTTGTGCGCACGTATCCAAGTCGTAATGCGCAGAATAAATTAAATGATGTACAATAATGCTAAACACGCACAAAATGCAGGAGACCACCCGGTTTTCCCGAAAATTTTATCCTAATGGTGGGTGCTCCAATATATAAGGAATAATTATTTTTAAAAAAAAAGACTCGTGGTATGCGGCCACAACGCAGTCACACCCACGAGTACGTCACTGTGCAGAGTAGGGAGAAGACTAAATAACACAGAATTTGACTGATAACACTAGACATTTCGATCCGCCTGGTTTTTCAATTAAATTTAATGTTTCTTATGCGGTTCACTTGCACAAGAACGGTTAGAGATGTCACAGTCGCTGTGTTAGAACACTCTAGGGTACCTCTGAAAATCAAGTTACAGATGGAGGTACGAAGAGAGTTACCCCCCTGCACTGCTCGCAGCGCTTTCTCTAAATGTTGAATTCGTGTTCGTAAATAGCTCCCTAGCAATGAACGCCTAAAAATGGTGCTAAAAATATCGTCTGCTGGTGTTTTGACCAAGCAGCATCAAATGTCAACGGATACAAAAGCGGTTACTAAAAGGGAATGTAAGGCTTCTGTTCTTTTACAGTTCAATCGTGGTTCTGTTGCTTTAGTAGGAAAAAAATCAACAAAGTCAAGACTTCGAGGCATTACCCCATCATCAGGACACAACACACAGGACAAACAAATTATTTAGTTTTGTTTGTGATGTGCATTGTGTCCTGAAGAAAGAATAATGGCGTGAAACAGCGACTTTGACTGTTTTAGAATTTAGCTTGATGCTAACCCTTCCCCTGTTTTTACCATGTTTTACCCCAAGCTGCCGTCACTTTTATTCTTAGTTTTACATATTTTTATTAAATCTTTTCTTAACCAGATGCTTGTATGTCCTAACTCACCCATCCTGAGCATGTATTCAGTGACCAGGTTCAAGTCAGCGAAGCAAAACGCAAATTTAGGCGGTTCACATTTTTTTAAAATTTAACATTTCGACTACATCTATACAAATATCGGGTGCCATAAAAGCTAAAAGCTTATGAACTGGTCACCACACAAAATCTAAAGCATATCTAGGCTGTTCATCTTAATACTTCAAAAATCCCGATTCAAATATAATCCAATCTTTGAGTGCTGTTGTTTGCGTAAAAACAGACAGACAGACAGAGAAAGAGAGGGAAAGGAAAGAGAAGATTTTAAAAGATTTAAATTCTCATAAAATGCGGCACAGGCCCGCCACCAAAGTTAACAAAAACAGGCGACAAACACTTCAAAAACGTCTATATCCTTTAGCAGAAATAACAAAATATTGAAACCACACCGGCCAAAAGCGTGGACAACTTACTCGCACAGCGCCGAGGAGTCGTGGTCGTTGTCGGCTGTGTCTTTGCTGTGTGTCGATCCCTCGGCCTCAGATTCCAAGAAACGTTTGTTTTGATCCCGACACTCGGTCTGCAGCCGACTGAAGTCGTTTGCCTGGCACGTAGACAGTGTGCACGCCACTGGACCCAGGAAATATCATTTAGAACCATGTACTTTCAAACAGCAATTTAGTAGCGACGTATTGTTGGGAAGACATGTGGGTACTCCTCTGTTCTCCGAAATTAAGTTTTCAAGAGGCGGCTAGCAGGGGATGGGTGTGTGATGGCCAGGAATACTTACAGCCGTGGCTCGCTAAGAACGTCGATCACCCACCAGGCTATGGAATTTCAGTGTCAGAATTTTCGCAGATCTCCTTGTGAATGTCGTTACAAAAGTAGAAATAAACGGAAATAAACGATGTTACAAACCCCCCCCCATCCCACACACACACACACACACATAAAAACCCCACCTGCAGTCTGTGCGCAGAACAACTGGCGAGACTTTAATGAAGACAGAGTGGTGAGAAAAAGGTGTGCAATTATGAAAACACTAAAATGTCTTTGAGAGTGAATGAAGTTGCGTCTACTTTTTTTCACACTACACTTGACAAGCGGTCTCACGGGTGACCATATCTCTGGATCGAGCAAATTCTCATAATTACCTGTAACCTTACCTGTCAACGAAAGAGCCAACAGCGCAGTAATAATAAGACAAAAGTCACTGGAACATTGTGACAGTACAGCAGGCCTCATGCCAACGATCTCCTTCAGCAAGTAAACAACAGGTCGAGAAGTCTCACAAAATACAGTTACGCTCGTTTCTGCCGTCGGCAGACAATTGCACACGTGGTGTCCTTATCGAGCAAGGTATCAGAGAAGCACGCGGCAGAACAAATGCATGTCTAGGTAACGAGTGTTCCACAAGACAGCTAGCAGGCCGTGATACACCCGACACCACCACAGAAACAGGCTAGCATCTGTGCACCTTCAGCTTTCCACTGGCGACTCCAAAAACCTGCCGGCGAGAATTAAAGTGTCCCTACCTGTCTAATCCTGACTCAAGTATGACACGGATATATTGTTTGCCACGAGTGATTAACAAGACGAAGCTCCTTGCAGCCGGATCACATCCACAACGGCTCGACACACTCATGAGAAAGTAATGTGAATCAAACCCGGCGCGGTGACTAATAAACCACCCTCTACCCAATAGCTGGACACCCACCAGCGTAAACTTTCTCGACCCAAGACGACAGCGGCTGGCTGCTCGGCGTTCGCATTTGTTTTGCTTGCATGGCATTGTGTGATACGACCACAGGCCGATCGTGTTCCGCTTAGTGGTACGCCGCCACAGACGCCTCACGGCAGCCCTGTTATCTTCCGCACGTAGGCGGGTGCAGTTCGACAAACGCTCGTTCAGCTCGCAGACCCACGCGGCTAGGCTAGGGCTGACTCGAACTGTTCCCCCCCCCCTCCAATGTATCTTGGACAGT
Source organism: Lanistes nyassanus (assembly GCA_004794575.1). NCBI lineage: Eukaryota > Metazoa > Mollusca > Gastropoda > Architaenioglossa > Ampullariidae > Lanistes > Lanistes nyassanus. The sequence continues at coordinate 45,907 of SMGT01006397.1, forward strand.
GTCGAAACATTTCCGACCCATCCCTTCAATCCGTACACAACCACGCTAGCCGAGCTCTAAAAATAGAACTTCTCTCATCTCCTGGTTTTCAAATTAATCGTCATCGCGTGGACTTTTTAAAAAATATTTTTTGGAGGGCGAGGAGAGAGAAGTCTGTGGAAGATCGAAGGAAAAGCCTTAAGAACAGGATATTGCCGCATATGAATGTCAGCTGTATCCAAAAAAGAAACTGTTGCCGGAAATTTATCGCAAGTGCACATTCTCTCCTCAACCCCCACGCTTTTAAAAATTTACTTCTCTTATAACAACAGTATCGTTTTGTTTGCCCTTTCAGTTGTTGCTACAATAATTACAGTAACGCTATAGCTAGCAAACAGGATTTTCACTTCTAAGGACAAATCCTGTCACAATCTGGAAAGGACGCCAATATGGCAACGTCTTTTACACGTTGGAAATATAAGAACAATTAAGTTTTCTTCACAAATAACACATCAGCTTCCAAGTACAAAAAGATGCGATTTATCATGGGTGTCAGTTTTTCCTCTTAAGGTTTATTCAAGAAATTAGAACCTGTAGTAAGAGGAAAAATTAATGATATCGAGATTACCCTTCTACGAGGTCACAACACTGCCAGCAGACGGGTTAAGAGACCGTGTGATCTATAGTTGTGTGGCCTATGTGCATATCACAGCCAGCTATAACGAAAGTGTTGCAATGGGGAAGTGAGAATGGGATAGCTGAGTCTAAAAATAAGAACATTCAGCTTCGACAAAGACATCATTATTTTTGCTTCATTCTGGGTTTCTGTTGCGGCCAGCTGTTGACATTAACTTGCTCGTCTGCGAGTTCTTTCTGACTTCTGCAGAAAGCATTGCTGGCATCGTCTGATCCCGTCCACACGTTAACTCCATCTTCGCTGCCCCCCCCCCCCCTCCCGTGACATCGCAGTTTTTCTCAGTTTTAAGTGCTTTCGTCTTCGGTTTGGGTGCAAGTGTCCTGCTTTCCGCACCGGCTGTTCAGTGTTATTTCAATAACTGATCGGCGATGACGGACTTTTAAAAAAATCAGCAACTCCCTATAGCGTATCGACATCTACTTCACCATCAGGAACTATCGTGCATGATGCGCCTGCGATGGGCGCTGAATGCGAGCAAGAACTTCAACACGTGCACCTGCACTCCCCAAGGCTGACCAAGGTGCGTGGCGCGAGTCTTCGATACGTGGCTGTACGTCGGGGTATTACCATGTGGAGCTGCGTAAAATGACTTCAGCTCGCAGCTTTGCCTCCGCAGAACCCTTAGACCGACATCCTAACACTTGCACACAATGCATCTTTCATTCTTACATCCGGATGGAATCACAGCCACGAGTATTAATAGCAACACGGTCGCGCCAGCCCGACGACCGGAGAAAATGCAGCTTATCATTTGGCAAGAGGGCGGCCATTAGTACAGCAGCGCTCCACGCGGTCAGCCGGGGCGACTGATAAAATTTGAACTCTAATTGTAAACTAGACCACGATTAATTGTCACTGAGGTCATTACAGACTAATTAGCACGAAACAAAAATGAGTTTGACCGAATGCTCGCTGTCAGGTCGCGGACTAGGCAGATCAGACGGGAAAAAGCTGTTACAATTATTTTGTTGTCGAGGGGTAGGTGGGACAAGCGCTGCCGATTGTGACTGAGATTTTAAGCAGAGTCAGCATTCAGCAACTAGTCACCATCGTGCACTGGCATCCGACACCTGTAAATGTCACAGATCGGCAGCATCCAGACAATACAATCATAGACGGTCCTGTAAAGATGAGGAAACACAGGTGGAGGAGAAGCGATCTGAACCCAAGATCTCTGATTCTCACTGTCGTGGTGACCACGTGCGTTATCTTTGACAAGTCCTATCACTAAGAATTCAGTTTGAACCGAAAGTAAACTGATCAGGTATATCAAAAAAACAAAGATTTCTCTCTGGGTTTTTTTTCTTCTGGCGTTTATTAGCTTCTCCCTCACACTTCAAAGCAGATATCAGGCATTGAAGTTTCTACAGGTGTGTCTGTGTGTGGATGTGAAACGACTGGAGAAGGAACGGAATAATATAAAAAGCTATCACGATACATTAAGAACAGTTAGGGGTGGCTGGGGAGCCGGGACACAATAAGACGATAATTTAAAGTTAGCAGCCCTGCATGGGTTTGTCACTGGCTGCTCACTCAACACAATAATATGTTCTTTATTTTAGGTGTAACTAATGGTATAAAACCCCCACGCACGCATGTTTAAGCGCATGAAGTAACAGCCTGTAAGGCCTAAAAAAAGTATAGGCTCTGGAATAATCCATTAGGGAAGCCGTCAGAGTCTGATTTGGCGAAGACACTGAGCCAGGTTAGGTGCGCACCAGGTCGAGGTGAAATACAAGAAAGATGACTAACGCGCCAAGGAAACGGTGCATGGCGTGAACTGCCTAAAATTGTGTCTGTGTGTGTGTACGTGTTGGAGAAGGGGGATGAAATATGGGTGAGTGGGGGCTGGGAATGGAAAAGCCACTGAACACAAGGGAGGGAAAGCGAAAAATGGGTTTATGCGAAGAGGAAACGGGTGTGTGTCTCATGTTTGAGCCGACTCTACGGCCTGTATGCGATGTGTGCGCTGAGACCGGGACCCTATAGGTAATGATTGAAAACGAACTGTGCAGAGCTGTAACGAGAACGTATGAACCTTGCACAGCGTCTCCCACTTCACGAGCTGATTAGACAACTGAAGGTTCTATAGTTTCAGACGTAAGAAGCATTTTCCTTATGATTAAAGGCACGATATGTTGGCTAAATTTAACTGATAGAACGAAAACAAGTTTTTTTCAAGCAGTGCGATGCCTAGTTTCCATCACTCAAGGTAAAGATAATACGGACGGTAATTAAGTAAATCTTTCTAGAGCCATTCTATAAAAAGAAATTGTCGGAATAAAATGCAAGAATGCTTTAGCGCACAATTTTAAGTGTGGCAGCAAAGGGCTGTATTTGAAAAGTCTATACTGCGTGGCGTCAGCTACACTAGATTATTCAAACGCAAAGGAGGATCAAAATAAAAAAAAAAACGCCGTGTATTTTATTCCAGACACGCACATGCGGCTTGGGTCGTGAAGCCACAAAAGGAAGATCAAAACCACAACCAATGCACGAAAATGCGTGCACATGCGTCTGACCGCGCACACGGGAGACTAGGGAAGGTACGGGACATTAATATTTTTTACGATAATTACGAGAACACGAGAACTTTGGATAATTGTAATTGGAAATTTAGTTGGGGAGGGTCATTTGAACACAGACATAAGGACATTTCTGAAGTTAGCAAACTTCCACGCATCGGGACAAAAATGTTTGAAAGATATTTTCACGAAAAACTTTAATTAAGACGTCAAATGCACTCTCGCTCTCTTTTTTGCCCTGCAGGTTTAGTGAAACAAAATGTTCAAGTAATCTGCGCGACATTTGCGTAGCCCGTCTACAGCTTTATCGCCCACAACGTGAGGAGAATGTTGCCCCCACACACCCTATGCTGTCTGGAAAGCTCGACTACAAAAGCTTCGTCTTACACAGACTGGCTGCCATCGAAACGTAAAGCTAGGTGCAAGCTCACGTTCCTGGCTAACTACTGCATTTGAATATCTCTCTCCTGCTTACGTACCTGCCATAAACATTTCAAGTTCTCTTTCTGAACTTTAAATAGTCTTTCTGAACAGTTTGACAGCACTAAGAAAGATCGACCGAAGACCGCTCTGTAGTTAATGCAATTTACTGACATGTGATGGGAAAAATTGACAGCATTTACGAAGCATGCATACTGCTTAATATAAACTGCGTTATTAAAAACAGATAAGTGATTTTCTTTTTGAGCTTACATTTTGCATCTGCAACTGTAGGGAATTTAGGATGGGCTGGACAAATTTAGTTCCTATTATCTGAAAACGCCGACATGGACGAAAATGCAGCATTTCAGTGTTTTTATTTTCTCCCATCCTCCAACAGTTTCCTGATTTTTGATTTACTCAGCATTAATATTAATGTACGATACATGCAGTTTGTGTGCTATTTTGTTCACTAGTATTTGTAACTGTGCACTGCCACGATCAGCTGCTTAGTTACATAACAACACGCCTCACCCTCCCAGAAAAATTATATACACCCCCAGCAGACTAAATTTTAAGAAGAACGCTAATGACATGCGCGCTCAAGCCCAGACGAAGCCTATCTCGCGTGCACGAGGTCTTCATCTCCGGAGTCTTGTTTATGTGTACTTGAAAAAGCTGACGCCTACTTTGCTAAAAAAAAACAAACCAAAAAACAACAACAACAACAACAAAACCGAGGGTGGGTGGGGGAAAAGCTGATGTTGCAGACATTTTCACAGCAGGCGCAGTGTAGTGCTTGATGATGCTTGATGCTTGCCGCGTGTTCCTGCTGGCACACCGCGTGTCTGAGTTAGTGAATTATGTTTGTCTAGTTGCTCGCTTGTTGGTGTGTTCAGATGCTTGCTAATATGAGTCTGAGACGATGGGGGAGGGGGTGGGGGAAGAGTCGGGGGAGATAGAAGGAGAGGAAAGAAAGGGGTAGAGGGAAATAAAGAAAATAGAACTTCGGTGGGAAACGTGTTTAAAATGTGATACCTAAATCTCTGGGCTTGGTGTCTTCAAGTGGATACAACTTGGGGTCTTCGACAGGTAAAATATTATATTTTCCCACTTCTCTGTTCCAGCAGTTCTTAAATGAATGACTGCACAAATCCTGCGCCAACCTCTACCTGAAGACATCTTTTAATTGGACGAATACACTTTGTCACGTCTGGCAAGTTAGAACGCATACGTTCGTTCGGTGAAGAAAGTTCTTAAACGAATGTTTTGAAGAACAGAAAGTTTCGCGGTGCAGCCGTCGTCTTGGGGGAACTACGGGAAGCGCACGGGAGAGGAAGAAATTGGATTTTGTTGTCACTGGCGTAAAAATCAGACTTGATAGATGCGAACGGCTACTTCAGATGTAGAAAAAGAGCATGCAGCGTATTATGGCAGCTGTGCCTCAAGTACCGTAGCTCCCCTGCACACATTTACCCTGCAGTGGGCTGCAACAGCACTCCTATATTACTGAGGTCCGTCTTAAAGCTTCCCTACACATTGCAATGTTGACACCTTTGGCAGCATTGCCGGCATGTGCAATCACAGGTACGGAAATATTTCTCTAACACTTCACCGTACTTGGTAAGGATTGCCACAGAATGTTCGTTTTTCTATTTTGTTGCCGGGTTTACCAGCATTGCAGTGTGCAACGAACCACATAAATGTTGAAGGGCGTCCGCTTGGACAGGTCACGTGGTACTTCTAACAACGGGTTATGGGGCTGTGAGACATGGGCTATTCTGAGGAGGTGGGTACCCCGAAATTTGTGGCTAAACCTCTAAGCCGTCTATGTAATCCTCAAGAGGGATATTCATTTGCAGTGTTTTAAACTCTGTTTTATTTCAGATACGCGGAATTTTAGTGTAAAGGTTGATTTTAGGCGATCTTTTCAACTATCAAGTTCCGTGATGCACACATCCCCCCTAGAGTGCTAAGCCTTTCCGACAGGCCAACGGCACCTTTTTCCATCCTGCGTGTTACGTAGTTGCTGGAGGCACAATGGGCGAACTTCCCTGGGTTGGGTTGCATGAGCAGTCGTATCTGCCTTTCCGGTCATATGAGCGGCCGTAATGTCCGTTTGACCTGTGTATTTTACGTGCGTCTTCACGTCTGAACAGGCGATAAGAAGCCCATGCAACCTGGCCCTAGTAAAAAAAAAAAAGCTAACACGTTGTGGGAACCTCCGCATTCTTCACCCGATCCTTGTACGTGTTCACTTTAACAATATAGCTCTATATTGCCAACAATTATAATTATGGAGTGCAACTACAACAACATAAAATTGCGGAGCTTTTTGAACCACAAAGGGCGGGATTCTGCTTTTGGAATTTGCGTTTCATTTTCATAGTATTCAGCTATAAGCCCCCCTTTCTTTTAGCTTTGACGAAACAAAATTTACAAAATGAATCAAACAACGAATACAAATATAAAACTGTACATTAATTTCAAAACGAAAAAGAGATCATTTTAAACAGAAGTAATATGTTATTTGAACAGGGAGGTAATAATAACAGTAAATTTGCTTAATTTTCTAAGAATCTTTCATGATTTTGTAATCATTAGCTTATCTAGTTTATAGGGATTTGGCTGGTATATAAAACAACGAGGAAAAAGCTCTCTGAGACCGCGTTGTAAGACTGGATGACTGCACGAAACCAATAACAAAAGTCATCTCTGATTTCATTCAGGGGACATAAAGCGGCAATTTCTTTCTTCTCTATGGATATCATTATATCTAAGTTGTTGTACTGGTAATTTATAAGAACGTATTCTGAATTTCAATAGCCTAGTTTTTAGAAGTGTAGTCAAACATAATAAGTACTTTTCAAGACCAAAGTTATCTTGAAAAACACGGTACGTATTACATAAATTACTATTACAAACGTCTTCTTTCCACATCTGTGGAAGCACCTTGACGCGTTTCTGAACAGAACAAATCTACTCGCAAGTCCTCAGTCTTCTAACTAGGATGCACATTCGTGGGGTTAGGAAACGTCTTATAAGAGAATCTTTTGATTATATAGTCTTTGTAAACAAGAAACTGCTAGTGAGAATTAAGCTTCGTTCACATAATAATTTTGTTAGTGTACCGACACGAAGTTAAGAAATTCTGTTTTATGTGCAGCTTATCTTTATGTTGCCTTTACTTAAGCTCCGGAAGAAAGGCCTACCTGTTTATTTTCTCAAATCCGTAATTACTAACCTCATGCAGCAAAGACAGCAGATGTGTACATCACCCTTCTTCCCTGTTTATACAGTTTCTCCAAACATTTGCCATCACTCACAAAAAAAGGCGTAGATCTGTCGAATTCACGAATCAGGACGAGACACGAGTATATGTCAGACCCTATTTAAATGTTGTTTCCTGTGGCCCGAGAGTGGCTTGCCTAGATGCTAGTATATACTCCAGGTGTTTTCTGAGCGGGCTCTCAACAAATCGAGCTGTCTGATGCCACCCCCCGTCCTGCCTCTGATAATGTTGAGTCCGTATCAGCTGCACGTCACGTTAAACTCCCAGGAACGTAGGTGTTCCCAGCCGGGGATCCTGTCTTCCTCTAGTCAAAACTTTACGGCAGCCTGTTTTGTTTCAGTTTCGTTCGTTCGTTCGTTCGTTCGTTTCTGAATGAGGGTGAGCGATTGGAGAACAGACCAAGAGATGCAAATTTGAACATACATGTGGGTAGTATTGCTGATTTCACATTTTTTCATCCTAGAAGTAAGCTTTGGTTTGTACATCCCAACCCCTCACTAAGTGTTTTACATAATACGTTCCTTAGGAAGGAAAAAAATCAACCGTCGAAAATTTTTTGTGGCTAAGGACTGAAGGAATTTTTCGGGTAATGGTTTTTGGTTTGGCTTTCCATTGTCTATGGTGTTCCACTTGGCCTGCAGTTTGCTCGCTTGTCTGTTCGCCCAACGCGATGCTGGGAACGTCTATTTTAGGCAGGGAGTCAGAGGTGCTTGGATATATCCCTTTACATCCCAACAGACTCAAGCTGTGTGCGCTCAAGTTCTCTGGATAGGGCCACGTCCCCATCAGGATGTAGACAAGGACCCCCGCCCCCCGTACCAATCTCGCCTTCTCACCCCTTATCCTTATTCCCAGCACACTCTCTCCCCCTCCCCATTTTCTCTCTGTTTCTCTGTTCTGTTCTGTCCGTCTGTCTGTCTCTGATTGTGGGAAGAGTCTGGAAGAAACCAAAGTGCGCAGGTAGTTCTATCTTTAGAACTCCGCAAAACTAAGTTACCAGATAGTATTAAGGGCTAGTATGGTCGTATTATGAACACCAGGTGTTAAAGAACTTAACTCCGTTACCTGTCGGTGAACCAGTTCTTGTCTGAAGGGGATTTCCTCCTAAAGCAGTGTGTGGAGACAGCGGTGCTAATAGCATCGAGTACAGGAGTGGGTACAGACAGTAGAGTACGCAGACTCAAGGAAAATGTGTATTGTGGCATACGATTATTCAAATGCATACTGCTGTTTCTTTTGAAACTTCACAGTAAACTGGGGAAACGGGTGGACGAGTGGTTAGAGTGTAAGCCTCTACGCCCGAGGGCGCCTGTTCGATACCCGTGAGCCGCAACAGACTTTCCCCCACAGACCTTCAGGTCATCCAGCAGCAAAGGGTTACCGTGGGTTAGGGGAGGTAAGGCGGCGAAGGACAGGAGATAGGAGATGGGCACCGCCCTCACGATGCTGCACCACGGAAAAGAGGTGGTCTCAAACACCCCACTCCCTGCGACCTAAAAGGGTCACGGGACTTCCTTTACCTTAACATTTAGCAATATATAACATTGCTCGTTTCCTGTGTGCAATTAACTCACGACACTACATGCACTAGCGTTATATTTATACATATCTATTAGATGTCTACATACACAGAAAACATTTAGATTCAGAAAGAAGAAGATATAAAAGTATCATATCAGTGCTGGGGAAAGATTAGTGCGAAATAATTCTTTTTGTACATTGCAAAGCATTTTGATGACAAATCCTTGACCCTATTTAGGTGTAAGCATGAGCAATTCTTGTATCAACAACAAAAAAACTCCGTATCAAGGTTTATATGTCATTACCAACCATTTAGCGAAGTGTGTGGATTTCTTGAATCATTTTCGTGGTTGAAAGAGGCCAGAAGAGCATTCTCGCTGCTCATTGGTTACTTTCTCTATAATTTATTTCCTAATATGGTAAGAGGAAGGCTTACGCTAAATTAACATTTTGAATGATAGTTGTTGGTACGGTTGCCTGGTAAGTACAGCTACATTAAAGTGAGTCATCAGCAAGACAGGAAGTATGGGGTCAGGGATTACACAGCTTCTTGGTGCTCCTATCAAACAGTTTTATGCAGACGTCTCTGTGACAGCATACAGATTAAATTAAACAGAAAAAATCTAGGCTTTTGTGTGGGCATAGTTCTGAGCAGTAATCCTTCCCTGGGTCTTTTTATTTACGGAAGTAACACAGCAGGAAGATTCAGCGCGTGGATCATTGTGCCCCGACAACAAAGATTTCTAAAAGATTGCGTTAGGAATCTGTGTTACAAGATAGAGATTTTCAAAACAAATCAGGAATCTGTGTTACAGGTTGTTCTGGTGATTTTTGTTTTGCTTTGTTGTGCACGACGATATTAGAGGGTGCCAAGCTGTCTTTCAATGTCAGCGCAGTTAGATGCTGAACCTTCAGGCACGCAGCTTCCTCGACACCTTTGCCCTCCTACAACCTGTTATCTTCTTGCGGCGCCTTTAAGGAAAATTCCTCTTTGTGAAAGTAAAAGGGTACTGCGGAAAGAGACAGATATTCTTGCACGCTGTCATAGCTGTATGCTGTCACAGAGACGTCTGCATAAAACTGTTTGATAGGAGCACCAAAAAGCTGTGTAATCCCTGACCCCATACTTCCTGTCTTGCTGATGACTCACTTTAATGTAGCTGTACTTCTATACAGGCTTTACTGATGTTTCGCTGCCCCCATTCTCGGCGAAAAATCGAATCAAAATTGTCTACTCAGTTACGTAGTTAGATGTTTCTTCATTGCAGCCAACATAAAAATGTAGAAGCGTTAGATCCAGTCTGAACGTTATTTATAATAACCGAATCACACGTTGTAGTTGAACCATTCAGTTACTTAATGCAGCAGAACACAAAAGTGTGGATGCCACTCAATCTGAACGTTATGTAATAATTAATACAAGGATACATAAGGATGCAATAACAGTTTGCTGAACCTGAATGAGATTTCTATTCGATCCCGACTTAATGGCCTTTCTTAACTGGACGATTAGGCGTCCAAATGTGTCTCTACCCCGCCCATACTTGATATTCCTATTCCCAACGCCACCGTCTGTACACTTACATGCAAAACAACTTGATTTGATCCCTGAATAGTCGACTTTGTCGGATCTCGAAGGCCACGTAGGCTGAAGAGATTCACCTCGGCAGACCATGCACTTCATCAGTACACCTGAGGAGTGCACATGCCAGCAGCCACCCAGCTAATCCACGGTGAATGAGGTAAACAGGTCTCTACACTCACTACCTGAGCACGGCCGATTTCACGCTGGCTTCACTACACAGGAAAGACATATCGCGGACCTTTTTATTTTCCCCAGCTCCTACGATAAATATTTGCACCTGCTGAATGAACGCTATGCTGGTGCTCCTATCAAAATATTTCCCCTTTGGGAGGAAAAACACGCGAACAAATGGCAAGCGTAAACAGCTGGTTCACTGGAAGTCAAATCTAGAGACACGACACGGGCTGGCACACACCGTAGAGTGTGCCCCCCNNCCCCCCCCCCCCCCCCCCCCCCCCCCCCGTTTTAAATTCAAACAGAGCAGCTTTTTTTTTTTTGACCGTTGGAAGACGAGTAATTTGGAAGCAGGCTTTCGCGTTTGGAATTGTTCAAATCAGTAGAATGTTAAGTTAATGAAACGAACACAATTATGCGTGTCTTTGCCTGCAGGCCTGTTGGTGGTAGCGGCGGCGGTGGCGGTGTGTGTGTGTGTGTGCGCGCAGGTTTTTAAACCCAATAAGAAGCCCTTCTAAAACGACAAGAATTATTTAAGTCATCTCTTTACGAATACATGCAATCAATAATCAGCGCAATTAACCATGTGTGTTACATGTCTGGAAAACCCGCCGCTAGATCAGGGATGGGTTCAGCCATTGAGCATTGAGCGTTCGTGTGTGTATATATATATGCATAATTTAAAGGTGCCCATAGCAAAAGCCCTTCTATGCATGTCAAGCAGAATCGACAGGGGATTTATCAAGCTCAGGACTGTACCTATACGACAACAACAAGTACTTTTCTAAAAATAAAAAAGCTTCCGGTCAGAATGTGCTGAATCAGTTGCTCCTTCCCCCAATAACTACCTCCCTACCCAGCACAGCGTGCGGCAAAATAAAAAGCGCCAACAGAAATGTTAGAGGAGAAAAGCGATTCGTTCAGCCTCACCAGGTGACCCACGGACAGTCAGCACAAATTTATTTTTAAAAAAAGGGTTGTGGTGGGGGGGGGGGGATCAGCATTGTACGTGCCTGTCAGACGATAGGGTGGATGCGCACCCAAGGTATAGAGCCCATTTCATCTGGAGTAGGCGCAATGTGCTTGTGACTGTACCCCTCAGCATCGTGTGCACTTTCAGATGCTAAGGTTCTGTTTGATTGTATCACCGGATCTCCTAAACAGAACAAAGTTCTGTGTATTCTTCTCGCAGCTTTACTTCTGCACATGCTAGCCTCCATTCGAGTCGTTTTGCTTGATGTGCCTGGTAATTTCATACAGTCACTCATACACTGCGGTCTTCTAGCTCCATTAGCAAGCTGTAAACTATATAAAAGGACTTGGTTACGTTTTTGGTTGGAGTGGCCAACAAGTCGATTCACTAGCACCCTAGTGCCATACTCTAAAACGACTACATTGATGTTGATGTCTAAAGATTGGGAGTGGATGGTGAGAGGGTGGGTGCGCTCTTGCCCGTTCGTGTAACAGCAAGATGTTGCAATTGAGCAAATTTGCTGCGGCATGGTGCCTTATTAACCTGCACTTTCGTCTCTGTGAAATTTCATTAATTTTAAATGAAAATTGAACCCCCCCCCACCCCCGACGAACTTTAAGCTTTAAGATGTTCTCCAAATTGTAACTACTCGTATAAACTGTCAGTTCAAGCGTGATGCCTATTCTGTGGAAAGGAACGCAAAGCAAGGAATGCATTTTTCCTGCATTTTTCACTGCACCGAAAGCAGCATCTACAATGCTCAATCACCCTTACAGCAAAGATTGTAGACAGGCCTTGCTTAGAGCGTCAAACACGAGGCGCATGTGCGCTCTGTTCTTGTTTTATTCTTTCACGGATATGTTCCATCAGAAATATCTTAGCATACCTTCCGGCTCTTCTTATTTTGTACTACAAGCGTCATAAAACAAATCCGAGCTGAGCAGGAACACTTTTGCCAAGGGCAAAAAGAACAGTTAGCCATGCAGACATTGATTGATTATGAAGTTTCTTTTTTAAACGTCTCTTAAGGTTGAAATTCTGTTAGGCCTGTGACATGATCATGTCCCGTCTAACGAATCTTGAAGGTTTACGAGCAGCAGTTAAGAAATATTTCACATTTGAAATTAAAATCGGTGAGTTGCAAGCTCTTTTTTTTTCTTGCTCTAGGTGCTTGTCGTGTAAGATGCTTGTCATGCAAAACATTTCTTGCACGACAACGTGGTGGTGGTGGTGGTGGTGGTGGCTTTTCGTCGTCCTCGTCGCAGTCGTGATGGCGGTGCTGGTGACAGAGCATAATATCCCGTTTTTGGTCTCGCCCCGCCTTGCTCCCAGAAACACATATCGGCTATCGAACGGACAAGACGACTCAAAAGAGAGCTGTCAGGCTCCACTCGTTCCCTGCAGTCGATGCGTCGTGACGACGTTAAAGGGTGCATGGTCGTGTCTGCTGCCAGAAAAGGCTGATATGACGTGTTCCAAATGTGCATCACTCCTTTTTACTACCACTGTCTAGGATCGTCTTTGTCCCGTGGGGGCAGTCTAGTCTGATTCAATATAGAAGTACACTGTTGGAGACAGTGGTGAACTGGCTGCAGGCCGCTGCAATAATCGATAATTGCATTTTTTTTTGGGGGGGGGGGGGGTGTCAGCGATTCCCTCTAGAGAGCTGCAGTAAGCTTAGGGACCAGTGTTGGTAACGCCACGCTATACGCCATACTTTGAAATTCAACATAATGAATCACGCGATTTGTTGTGTTAATTTTCAAATACTTTTCCTTGGTTTAGGGGTCGCACATACATGTCACGGCCTAAAACCTTTATTTTCAAGTTCATTTATTTTACCTTTGTATGTTTACCTGAGAAACTATAATTAGTGATGTGGTCAGCTTGAAATGAAGACGTCGGGTTAAAACATCCCTGGGTTATATTAGTGTGTTTCAAGTGATTCTCGGAGAGTACGGAAACCTCAAAGTGCTGGGGTGTCTTGCATGACGTTCTTATCTCCTCTACATACTGAAAGGTGGACGTAAAACACACAAGGCAAACAGGGCATTGTAACCGCTGTTATGACTGGAACGGCGAATGCCAACGTCCATGCTAGCCAGCCCAGGGCAGAGCTTCGAATCAACTGTTTATACGTAAAAGTGTACGTAAAATACGCCGGACGAATAGACGTTAAAACGACTGCTGTTATGACCGTAAGTGCAGTAAGGAACCTTCTTGCAACCCTAGTTTTACTATACTACATAAAAGGACAAGTTAGTGTCTTTGTTTTACTTTCAACAATTTGAATTCCATCAGTAAAAATTTACTTAAAACAATTTACTTAAGATGTAGCGTTTGTGTAGTGGTGCGGGTTGGTGATGTATGTGCTTGGTGATGGTGGGTGGGGAAGCAAAATGTGCGTTCTTACGTGCGTGCATACGTGAGAGAGAGAGAGAGAGAAAAAGAGAGGAACATCTCGACATGCCGTCTGAGTTTTACTCAATGCACCAATTCAACGTTTACACAGATTCTGTATGTTCAATTAGCTTAATCGCTGGCTCTATACGCCCTGACGAGCTCTCAGACGCGGAGAGAAAATAAACCCAGACAGACGCGGTGGCTGATAAGCCTGTGCCGACAGCACCCGAGATCAATATGGAACAGTCTGGTATATCGTCATCACGACACACATTTCCCTGGCTCGCGATTTGCCTGCTTTGCCTAATCCGTCTTGCCACTCCTTCTGGGAACCTTAGTGGGACAAACACGGTTTCCTCGTGCGGGTCAGCAAGACTTGGCTGCTACAGTAACTAGATTTTCTGTCTTTGTCATCTTCCCCATCCCCCCATCGACCCCGTCTTTCAGTTGAGTTCACCGCGACCCCGCTGTTTTTCCCGACCATACCACTTGCACTTGAAGTCTAACCATTATTGCACTGCAGTCCCGCTGACTGGCCGAAAATTCTGCATGCTCACTCTCTAAACCTAATATCAAGGATTCGACTGGTTTGCAGCCAACTTCTTACGTTAACACTCTCATGGTGTGTACACCATGCAGCTTCACCCTCAGAAATTTAAAAAAAATAGGCAGCTTTCTCTTCCGTGTAGTGGAAACGAAGGACCTGGCTGATCCCCTGTAAGTCATGGGGCTTGCTGTGGCAGTGATGATGGGTGTAGAGCCATAGAAAAGCATTTTCCACCAAGTTCCTGAAACCGCTGACATGGCAGACAGCGGACTGAACGCACTCGCGTACTCCTGCTGGAAAAGCTAACTTTTTATATTAAAAGAAACTTTGATTATAGTGTTCAGATGACTTGTTGGATAACAACCAGTCTAAATTGTCCAAAGATGTCGGAAAACTCTGTTTTCTCTCTTCTAAAGATGACTTGGAAACATGTGGCAACACTATACGGAGTCTTGCTTAAAATAGTTGAAACCTGTAGCGGTGCTGCATCGCGTCAGCTTGAAAATGTGAAACCACACTGAGCCTGGCTCAACACAACTGTTCCTTCTGTTCTGCATCCATGGTCCAACCGTCTTTGAAGACGTTGGAAGTAGTCAAGCGTTTTCAGTCTTGAAACTGTCTGATGAACATCGTGCGAAACAGACAACATGCAGATAATCAAGGTAAAATAATCAGCTCCATCTTGCATGATCATTTACTGTTAAGTACTATTAAGTTCTTTTCCTACTTTTTAATGCATTTTAAGTGTGAACTGAAAATGTTCTCATTGTTCTCAAATTATTTTGATAATTGATGCAGACACTGCACTCCAGGCGGCGTGTGTACCAACGCCGCACCTTGTCGGAATATGTGAATTCCGTAGCATCGCCTGATAGCACTTGAGGTGTGGAGTATAACTCCACGCACGCATGGGTTTGTCGTGAACCGTGTATCAGCGCCACCAGGATTCCTCGGCAAGGAACCCCCGGTGATTGGTATAGCGGAGCTCGATAAACATCTGAAGTAAATTTAGAAGAGGGACTTCCTGCTGCTCCTGCTGGAAACGAAACGACAGCAGGGAGAGGGGTGTATCACCCCTGCACCCTCCTCTGCAGCGTGGGCCTGCCATCTGATACGACAAGGCAGAAGGGTTTGTGAGATTCGACCCCTCCCCCCAGTCCCCTCCTCATAAACAAACACACCCAACCCCCCCCCCCAAAAAAAAAGCACAAAAGCAACAAACACGTGTCTTTCTGGTTGCCTCCCTCAAGCCATTGTGCTCTACGTTACACTCTCCGCTCTGCTCAGCCTGAATTAACCAATATTGTTCTTCACTTTTACTTTGTCATTGACAAACCTCTTTCCATTCTCAACATTTCTGACCTGTCGTTGGACCCAGTTTCTTTACTTTGAACAGGTTTATCTCGAATTCGTCCGACTGCTGATTACTTTTCCACACAGCCTTGCCTCTCGACGTTCGGAGATGTGTCATAAATACATCTCTTAGCGTGAGTAGTTTCCGAACACCAGAGATAATGTATTAGTGGGAAAGGCGCGTGCATGACGTAGCACGCCGCATAAAACAACTTTGAGAGAAGTATATCGGTTTACACAGAACTAGTGTGTACAAGGAAGGTCTAATATTTTCGTCTGTCCAAGCTGTTCGTGTAGTTTCCCCCCATCCCGGCCGCTCCGTCCCGCATCAAATCAAATCATTGCACGATTTAATGGGTGTATCTCGCTCCACCCTCACTCACATAACTTCAAAGTTTTGCGTGGTTTAAAGAAGCATCTCCTTAGGAATGAGTGCACTGATCCGAATACATTAAAAAGATGCTCTTATCGTTTAAGACTCACATAAAGTTTTATTGATGTTTAAACTGGGCATCAAGCTTTGTTAAAACATGCCCCACCTATAAACACGTTGGAATTCGGGGCGGGAAGAGCGCAGGTTAAGTAAAATGTACCGTACTTTTCGCAAATTTCGCCATACTGAACAGCCTGTAGAGTAGAGTATGGATACAAACTGTTTAGGACGCTTTACAGCCATATATGTTTTCTCCTCCGCAATGAATTTCGGCCTGTTCATGAGCTGATGTGGTTCGCTGCTGAGGTGGCTGTACGCAGTTACAGAATACAGTTAAAAGAAAACAGTCAACGTTCTGCTGATTTATTTTTCTTCTCCTCCTCCTTGTCCTCTCTCCTCTCCTTTCTCCAGTAAGCACCAAGTGATCTCAGTCTACCACAGTCTGCACATCTGGAAGCCAGTCGCCTGACAACGCGTTAGGTGTGTAGCCAGATGTTGATGTCAAGAGACCCCGTCAAAAGAAATTTTGGGACATTTTATGCTGACACTAGCGCAAGCCCCAACTATTTATGTTTCTCCGGCGTATTTCTGGATGGGTGCACCTTACGTGTATGGGAGTCAGCCACTGGTAAACTCAAACTGTTATGTTTCTCCATCTGCACAACTCGTCAGGGAAAACGTGTGTTGTTTTCGGTCACACTGTAAGTAGACAGTACATGTACTAGGTTTTCGCCCTTTAGTTTCATTTCCTTAACCAAACTTAATCAGAGCAAAAACGACATCATCCAATCTCGGCAAGGAAAGCAGGAGATACACGGTCAGTGGCAAATTTACAGAGGCTTAACGATTACCACCAACCCCCCGTTCATACTAGTGTTTACTGTCACACTACAAGCATGTCGTCTGCGGTCGTAGAACAACGAAGAGTAAATAGGATGCAAATTAAAAAAAACACACACACAAAATTTTGAAGCTGCTCTTTTGCTTTGTTTACACTAAATTAACGGAAACGAAAACATGAAAACAATAAAAAAAATTAGACTGGATATATAATCACAAACACGTGCATTGCTGTTTATTACTGGGCAAGGGGTACAATAACAGTAAACGCCTTTGAAAGACATAATTACAAGAATTGGACACCTTGACATTTTTAGGGATTTTACACGAAGCCAAAGTAAGGAAAACGCGGTTTACCCAGACCCTATGCCCGTACTGCACAAGATGTGCGAAAGGCGTGTTCACACGACAAACGACTTGCTTGCCTTTGATGCAAATAGCGATTGAGAAAGGCGGCAGCGTGCCTGAACGACGTTCTACGCGTAGCGAATGGGTGGAAATTCCAACAGACTCCCAGATAGTCATGTCACACTACACACTTGGTTACACACCTAACAGGCACAACTAAACCCAAACACGCAGCAGTGATTTTTTTCGCAGGTGGAAAAATCTGACCCACATTCCCCCCCAACCCCCCCCCACCCCCGATTTTGGATAGGACCGTGACTTCCTGTGAAGTGGGTCGTTATAGCCACCAAAATTTCACTCGCACGCCTTATTACGCACGCACACAGCTAGGGATAACATTTCAGAGCAAGTCTGTGGCGCACTGTACCGTTACAAATTTCTCATAGCGTCTGCCTATGCTTCACCTGTCATAGTTCATCGTATATCTCCTATTTCTTTTCTTGTCTTACGCAAACATGGCTGACTTAATCTCAAGGCATGCGGTGGGTACACAGGTTCTGATCCCACTCTCCAGGGCTTCCTTTTGTATCTTAAATAATCTAGATTTGATTTTTAAAAGAAAAGAGCCTACATTTGCATTTCCGAGACGCCTGAAATCCAGTCCACAGGTTATCGACAGTCCATGTCCAGTCTAAGTTCTGTCGTCTCAGCCTGCCTCCCCTCTCCCCGGCCTCCCCAAGGCAGCAGAGGAGAACCTCGGGTGACAAGTAATGACGCAGTGAGTCACTGAGTGACCAGCAGACCGTCATTATCGTTTTATCCCCCAGGTCGAGAAGTCCGATTGTCTGGTCTTTGCCCACTTCCGCTCTGGCAGTCGCTTTCTGACGGCATGTGCCCGGGCCTTCTTCAATAAAGTTTCTTTAACTAAAACTAAGATAAAATGAAGACAAATGTCTGCGTTAGGTCCTAAAATTTCGTCAAGAAAACAAAGAGTTTTAAAAAGTTGTATCCGGTATTTTTTAAGACTTCCGCTAGACAATTTTCGCAGCACGGGTTGCTTGGCGCCAGTTACATTTCAGCAATATACGTAACAAGCAGGAGGGTGTGAAACTTGAAACATCTGTCCAAATGGTAATAAACATACCATAGTTGCAATCAATAGTGAGCCGCCAGGCCTCGTGAACTCCAGAGATCGGACACACAGCTCTATGGGCTCGGCAGCACATCGGGGCAGACCGCTAGCTTGGGGTGGTGGTGGAGGGGGGGGGTCTTCCGGCCGGAGAGCAATGACCCAGACGCAGAGTGGCATTTTTAGGTTGGGGCAGACCAAAGCTCACAGCTCTTCTCCGCGGCTCGACCGCTCTTTACCCGAGGGTCAAATCAATAGTTGGCGCGGCCCGCGGTCCGTCGGAGCGTCTTGGAGGCTAAGTGTAGCGCGCGCACGTCTGCCTTTCGTAAACCCGCCTGCTCCATTCCCTCGTCACTTGAGGCGGACCCCAAGATTTTCTTCCTTTGCGATGACTGGTCATTGGGATGCCGTCAAAGTTCGATGACGACCTTATCGATAAATCGATGTCGTTTGATTGTGCGTGGGTGTGTGTGCACTAGCGTGGGTGTGTGTGCGGGGGAGGGGAAAAAGAGAAAAGAGAGAGCGTGTCCATATTTATTTGGGTCTTTGCTTGCTTGACTATGTATATAGGGTCGTGCGTTGAGAAGAAAGGTTAATGGAGAGGAGTTTACACGCATAGTTAAAAATGTCATTCGTCTTTTTTCCTTCTTCTTCCTTCTTGCTGTTGTTGTTGAAAGAAGGGGTCTAATTGCAAGAGTAGCGTTGAGCCTGTAACTGCTCTGCACGAGCTGGCTGCTAGGCAGAAAGCTGAGAAATTGTCCCAAAACAAGAGCGGGAAGATGGGACATTAAACTCTCGCTGGCTATCCCTTGCCGACCTTTTATATGCCCTCTGTCATGTGCTGCTATCAGATCCAAGCATGGCTATCACTAAAGATAGTGTTTGCAAAGCTTGCTATAAATTATCACCGTGAACATAATCAGATCATAGCTATGTGTCTTTCGAAGCCTGGGGGGCAGCTAAAGTAAATGAACATCAGAATCGACGTTTTGATAAGACAGGATTGGACCAGGCAAACAGGAGAGTGTTGCAGGCAGCAGATGAAACATACTGCCAGAGTGCAGAAAATTGTGCCCGGCCCTGCTGGGACCCATAACGCCGTTTCCGGGCGAACAAGTGCTGGTCATATTAGCATGTACACTAGACAAATACGAAGCCCTGAGCCTTGGTATTTCTTGGTATTCTCTGGCGTTTTCATACTTGAAAGGGGCACGAGTAATTTGTATTTTTAATCCAACTCCGATACGTTGATATAGCCGTTTCAAGCTACTAGTTGCATTCTCAGAACTCTTTCTTGTGTGATGTTTGCATTGGCTTTCTGCCCCTGTTTTCACTGTACTTAACTGTATTGTGAGGTTAATTTGGTCGAGCATGCAAGCATTCCAGGATGGGCTGCATAAGCATTCTTATCTCATGTTCATACGTAACAGTGGAGGTAAAATAAACAGGACGAATAGGCCTTACGACCGCTCTTATGACCGGAAGAGCAGCTACGAACCTGTTCTTTTGTAAAGGGGCACATAAAATACACAGGGCGAATGGGCCTTACGACCACCCTTATGATAGGAAGAGAACCTATGAACGCTCATGCAAGCCAGCCCAGGACTGTGTTGCATAGGCGTTCTTATCAGCCCTGTCAGTTTTAACAGCAGTCGTAAAGTCCGTGCGCTCAGTTGCATTTTACGTACAATTATGTGCAAAGGGGAGGGGACATGAATGCCCATGCCAGGATAGGTTTGCACGAACGTTCGTATCTGCACTTCCGGTCATAAGGGTGGCCGTAAAGCCAGTTCGCTCTGTGTATTTTGCGCTCACCATTAGGTAAGAACAGGATAGAAGAACCCTCATGCAACCCAGCCCAGGCACGGAGCGTTAGACCCGGTAATCAAGCTGCAAAGGCAGCCTCGCACGCCGGGAACATCGTCACCTTGATGTGACCACGTGTATTACGTAACTAAACATGCCATTACTAGTGTGGAAGGGGAAGACTTGTTTTTCTTTTAAATAAGGGGCAAAGGAAAAAAGAACAGAGTGAATGCATATACAAGGAAAGACTCCCTTGAATGCTTGTCTGCTATAGGCCTATCTTAGCAGGCCATCGGCTGGTTGCTGTCAGCAAGCGATGGCCCGCGCAAGAGGCGGGTGTTTACAGGAGCAAAACCAGATTTCTATCACTCCCCGATGACATGATCACGGAACGCTTCTCCGGCGGAGCGATCTGTCTTCTCACTTGGCCTTTTCCTGCTTGTTAAGGCGTTTTTTTGAAAAAAAAGAGAAAAATTCTCTGGATTCTGCCAAGTTCGGCGAACTGTGTACGCACATTCGTGCAGTTAAGAAAGCCCATAACACCGGCGTTGTTTCTACTTTTTGTGCCGGTGACCCCCCCCCCAGTTTAAATTTGAGCCACGATGCATTAGCGACAGTATTTGATTTACAGTTTACTTTTAAAATCATATCGCGATATAAGCGGATGAATAGAGTTTCCTCCACTTTTATTCGTGAAAGGGCGGGAGAGAGGAATGAGATTCTCATCGCGTCAAACGGAATCATCCCAAAGAAACCTTAGAATACAAAACTAGTGCTTTGAAGGAAGGTAGTTGAGTGTTTATAACAGCCTATTAAACGAATGATAGACCTAACTGGTAACAGGTTTCATGCACGTATGTGGTAAGGCTGTGTGAGTTCCTGCTTTCAAGATGGAGATTCTCACACAGGCCTAGATAAGCACCCACACATCCTAAACTCCCACAGCCCTTTCATCACCCTAGCCACCCATACACTGCCCACTCCAACACAGCCGTGCAATGTATCCTTCTAAAGTCTGTCTTTACGTGTACATACCACCTCACAGCCTCATGTTTTGGACTTACAACCCCCCCCCCACTCCACCCCAAACCCCCCCCCATCCCGAAACGTTTGTGCTCATTAATCACATCTTCATGACAACAACAACACCTTATTCCCGCCGGCATTGCACTCACCACTGAGCATGGCCCCTGAAGACAGTTACTCCGAATGCCAGCATCTAGGTTCGAAAACAAAACGCACAGAGGGCACGATTTCGTGTTAGTACCTGGCACCACGGATGCTGGGAAGACCACGATTAGTAGCTGTTGAACACTTCAACTAGATAGTGAGAAAATACCGTTAGCTGCTGTTGGACACTTCAACTGGAGCAGTGAGAAAATACCGTTAGCTGCTGTTGGACACCAACTGGAGTAGTGAGAAAATAACGGTAGCTGCGGTTGGACACTTCAACTGGATAGTGAGAAAATACCGTTAGCTGCTGCTGGACACTTCAACTGGAGTAGTGAGAAAATACCGTCAGCTGCTGTTGGACACTTCAACTGGAGTAGTGAGAAAATACCTTTAGCTGCTGTTGGGCACTTCAACTGGATAGTGAGAAAATACCGTTAGCTGCTGCTGGACACTTCAACTGGAGTAGTTAGA
>SMGT01006397.1:68342-96547 GCA_004794575.1 Lanistes nyassanus
CGTTAGCTGCTGTTGGACACCAACTGGAGTAGTGAGAAAATACCTTTAGCTGCTGTTGGACACTTCAACTGGAGTAGTGATAAAATAACGGTAGCTGCGGTTGGACACTTCAACTGGATAGTGAGAAAATACCGTCAGCTGCGGTTGGACACTTCAACTGGATAGTGAGAAAATACCGTCAGCTGCTGCTGGACACTTCAACTGGAGTAGTGAGAAAATACCGTCAGCTGCTGTTGGACACTTCAACTGGAGTAGTGAGAAAATACCTTTAGCTGCTGTTGGACACTTCAACTGGAGTAGTGAGAAAATACCGTCAGCTGCTGTTGGACACTTCAACTGGAGTAGTGAGAAAATACCGTCAGCTGCTGTTGGACACTTCAACTGGAGTAGTGAGAAAATACCGTCAGCTGCTGTTGGGCACTTCAACTGGAGTAGTGAGAAAATACCGTCAGCTGCTGTTGGACACTTCAACTGGAGTAGTGAGAAAATACCGTCAGCTGCTGTCGGACACTTCAACTGGAGTAGTGAGAAAATACCATTAGCTGCTGTTGGACACTTCAACTGGAGTAGTGAGACAATAGTGTTTTCAGCACATAGAAGCGCAGATGCATGATTCACAAAGGCAACGCGTGCCTTCCTCGTGTCAGACTAGTAAGTACTGACATACTGTAAAAATCTCAAGCTTCGGCTCTCAGCTTCCCTCTGAGTGTCCTTGACATTTCTCGTGCAACAACAAGAAGGCAACAAATGCACGGCGACGCATGCAGGAAGACCAGGTGTCAAGATCTGACATGTGCTGCATGCAGGCAAAATACATCAGCCACTTTGAAGAATAGTAATTGACGTGCGCTGTTGACATTAAATAAATTTCAAGTGTACTGTTGTCAAAATGCTATTAAATTGCAGTTGTAAATATAGTGAACACAAGTTTCTAAAAAATTTAATGTTATATGAATTTAATGAGATTAAATAAAAAATGATATATTCTCTACTGGCACCACAGAATAGCCTGCTTCTCTACCGAAACACATCGCGGAAACGGCGTCTTTCGTGTGTGGGCTACAAACGGCTTGTCTGTTCTTGCCATCAAAACAAGCACAGGTGCAAAATGAACAACAGAACGTCCCCTCACTTCACGCTCAGTTCGTGCCACCCCGCTTTCGTGGCTTTTGATTTCCCCCCGTCTCTATCCAATTTAGTGTTGACAGGATGCACTTTCAAAAGCTAAATGCAGCAACACCAAAGACGAGCAGCTGTTTCAGAGCGAGTGTTAACTCCACGCCCTAGCACACTATACAGTTTGCTGAACATTTACTGGTTTGCTTAAAAGAAAATAATCTCTGCTTCAGATTTTGGTGTGTTATTATTGGTGTCAGCGAATAGCTCTGGAACCGCAGTTGCACTTAATGGCCTGCCAGGGTTATCAGACAGCGCTACATCACGCCTGGCACTCATCTGACTGTTTATTATAACTATAACTCGTTCCAGACAAAGTGCCACTGACGACAGCTGGCTCCTGATCTAGGGTCAGCCTGACTGGCATATTATACATCGCAGGCCCAGGCCTGTCGGTTTCTGGGTTTCGTGATGACACACCTGACCACTCTGCTAAATACAGACACAGGACAAGTGACTAGCAGATAACAGCTTCAGACGTTCAGTAAGAGTATTTCGAAGTAGCGGGCCGTAGCATACAGCGGTAATTCGTGTTTGACACCGTACGTGTCAGTCTGAATCAGAGGACCCCGAGTTTGGATCCAGCGTCCGGCACATACGTCTGGGGTTTTCTTCGGGTAATCTGGTTTCCTCGTTCCCCAGTGTCCTCCTTACCCTCTCTCCCGATGCTCCCGGTATGATGTAGCCTTCGTTGCCGGCATGACATTGAAGAAAAAAAAAACCAACAGGCGGCACAGTTGCTGGCTGACAGGCTTAAATGATTTATCATTACTTTTCCACGAGATCAATAATGTACATTCGCTGTGTCTGTTTTTACTGTTTTTGCTGGAGACGGAAGTGGCATACATTTTCACTTCCTCCCGCAACTGCTACGGTCGCTCACTCCCCTTTCTCCCTCACACACCCCCTCCTACTCACATAATTACTCCCGATGGCATTGCGTGCATGTCGTGCGTGCGTGCGAATCACCGGAAGCGTGCTTGTTGGACCTACCGCGTGTATTCGAGTCTTGTTTTAAGTGTAGGTGGGAGATAATTCACACAAGAATTGACGCTATTTCAATACGTCTTACATTTAATTATGCAGAACCATAACATTGTAAAGTCATAAACGACAAACGTAAAGTTCGAGTGAGACGCAGCTAATATCTCTATCGTTTCCCCACTAAACATATATACATACCATACTCCTCCCGAAGGATGACCCAGAGGTTATTTTTTAAATCAACATAAACATTTTTAATCGAGGTCACCTCAAACTTTCTACAACCCATCGAGAAGGTCCCTTCCAACCCCCCCCCCCCGCCCCACCCCCACCACCTATCCCTCGTCTTAGGGAGAGAAATCCCAAAGCGTTCTCTTCGCGAACATTGTTGCACTTCGCCCATTGCTCTCGCCTTTACCCCGCAGAGGAGGAGGAGAGTAACCTAAAGGTATGGGGTCTGTCAGTCTAAAGCTAACTAGGCGTTATCAATTTAAAACTAACTAGAGCCGATCTATCAGTCTAAAGCTAACGAGGCAACGTCAAGTGTTCATAGTTCTGCCAAAGATGCCTCTACATAAATCCAGGAGAGCGGGTCTCCTTGCCCCCTGAGACTGCGCGTTTCGCAACGAACCATACATCTAAATCACGAAGAGCGGATTAGGGAGGCAAAACTTCAACAGCAAGTAGGCCTGCACCGAACGGGACAAGAAGCTCTGTCTGACAAGGCACTTTGCCCCAGGCATGTCGGGCGAAAAGATTTGCCGTATCAGCGGCCATGGGCGCTTGAATATATAGTAATACTTGCACCTGTTTGCATGTGTGTTTGTTATGTATCTCTCTCTCTCAGGCGCGCGCACGCTTGCACACACATACACACGCTCGGGCGAACATGCACCAAGTTCCAGGATCTCATATTTATGTAACTCCGAGTATAATCGCAGCGATCACGTGCTGTATTTTCTTGCTGACACCATCTTCTGTTGTAACATCTTTAAACTGCGAAGTTCATTCTTTGAAAAAAACGCACGCCTACGTTTGCAAAATAATTCGGAAAAGGCACCAAGCTAAAACCGTCTATGACAAACCTATTCATGAAGATTTTTTTTTTCCTTCTTCGCAGTGAGCTTGACTTTCGTCACTGACAGCTGCATACCTCACCAAGGTAATGAGTTTGGGGGGCACTGTAGAGGTGGTGTACTGGAATACAGGTAAACACCGGTACGGTCTTAAAGCGCCACGGTATACTGGTACCGGTCTTCGTATCGGTGTATACCCCAATGGACATAATCAGGTTAATAATAATAAATCTTTATCAATTAGTGCTAGTGCTCCAAAACAGCGATCACAACTATACAAGAAGTTACCCCTAACAACGAGTACAGTTACAGTTAATTCAGATGAATGTTAATGCATACGTAAGCATAAAATTAGCAGAAAGGCAACGGTCTGCAAAAGTTAAGACCTGGGCTTAACACGTCCGACCCAGACCAAAACATCGATCTGTTCAATAAAACCTAACTGCGGTGATTTCAAGCAGTCCGAAAACTTCCTTACGTCACGACAAAGTTGATTGCAGGTGAAGCTGCCCTAAAACAACACTTTTACTGGGGTGAGCAGATATGGTGTTTTTTCCTTTAGCAACAAAAAACTGATCAACTAAGCAGTTGGGGGGTATTTATTGCTTAACGTTCAGTCGCAAACTATGTGCATATCAGGTGTGGGACTGCTGGCGCAACACGGGCCTCCCGATCTGTCCCACCCAGTCGCCTGCCAGGGCAGCTACTAGAGTCTGTCTTATCACCAACATGCCGCCACTGGGGATAGAGAACTGCATGGGTCAAATGTGTATACGTCACAGAATGACACAGTTGCGAATTTGCGTACGCAAAAGGTAGGGCTGGCTTGCATGAGCTTTCGTATATGCCCCGCTGGTCATAAGGCTGGTCGTAAGCCCAATTCGCCCTGTGTATTTTATGTGCACCTTTACGAATGAACAGGAGATCAGAACGCCCATGCTATAGCCAGCCCAGGAGCAGAATACAGGACCCAAGAACAGAAAGCATTGGTTGCTGGCAAGTCATCAAACTATTTGTAACACTCAACCTGATCTACTTCATTCTAGACAGTACACTGCAACCCCGTCTGTATTCGCCAAGATTCTGGGTGATGGTAACAAACGCTTTGTTCCTGAGTGTTATTTTTACCTGTCTGACAGGTTAACTGGAATTTTGGCAGATGACGACAGAAGGACGCTCGGCTTTTTTTTTTTTAAAACCGGAATGCAGTTCGGTGTGTGTGTGCACCTGCGCGGTATGTACGCATATGTACCTCTGTGTGGAAGTTGGTAAACTTCCCTTCTTCTCATGACCTACAGGTTCCAAGCAAAAACAAAAACAACCAAAAAAAAAACCCTACTCCAAACTGTTTTAATGTATTGCCTAAAATTCTAGTCAGGTGAAGTCTGGAGACTGACCATGACAACCACAAGTAAGCTCCAGACCTTCATCAACCGCTGCCTCCGAAACATCCTGCACATCAGATGGCCAGAGAAAACTTCCAACATCAGCCTATGGAAGAGATCAAAATAGATCCCCATCGACCGAGAAGTCAGAAGAAGAAAATGGGGCTGGATAGGCCACACCCTCAGAAAGAGCTCTGACAACATCACAAGGCAAGCCCTTGACTGGAACCCACAAGGGAAAAGAAAAGTTGGCCGGCCAAGACAGACATGGAGGAGGTGCACGGAGGTTGAAATAAAGGCAGCCGGATGGACATGGGCTCAGCTGAAGAAGACCGCCGCGGACCGAGTCCGCTGGAGGAGTGTCGTTGAGGCCCTATGTTCCCCGTGGAGCAAACGGACTAAAGAAGAAGAAAGAGAAGTCTAGCACTCTATCTTGAATTGCAGTATCTTTTCCTTCAGACTATTTTTATGTCCTCCAGATCTTTTTCACCCGCAGAGAGTTTGCATGAAGATCAGGAGGCTGTTTAACAACCAGTGGAAGAAAAGTGAAGCTGTGTGTCAGTGGGTGCTGGTAAGACCAAAATATTGTACGATAAAAACGTCAGCATGGCGCACTCTACATATCTAACCTCGTGACCTCTAGACACCTTTGATCCAAGTGCCCCTTGTGTGACCATTCACGAGACGGACGTGTTCGTGAAAATCGCCCCTCGGTGAGACAAGCTTTCCCCCCGTGCATGGTCACTGAGTGCGTGCATGCGTGAATGCGTGGATCATCAAGCTTACTAACAATCACCTCAAAATCCCTTACTTGGCTGGTGGAGTGGAGGGGGGGGATCTTAGGTTCTAACTCTAACGCGTACTAGTCACATATGCTAAAAGTAATGAGTTCGGATCTCGTGTTTGGCATGTGTCCTGAACAGAAATGGGTTCGGATCTCGTGGTTGGCATGTGTCCTGAACAGCAATGGGTTCGTATCTCGTGGTTGGCATTTGTCCTGAACAGAAATGGGTTCGGATCTCGTGGTTGGCATGTGTCCTGAACAGGGGTGGGTTTGGATCTCGTGGTTGGCATGTGTCCTGAACAGGAATGGGTTCGTATCTCGTGGTTGGCATGTGTCCTGAACAGGAATGGGTTCGGATCTCGTGGTTGGCATGTGTCCTGAACAGCAATGGGTTCGGATCTCGTGGTTGGCGTGTCCTTTCTCTGGATCTGGCACCTGCTCTGGCCGTTAGATGGTCTCTCCGGCCACTCTGGTTGCCTCCCAATCCCTGTTCCCCCAGAATCCTTCGCCACCTTTTGTCACCTTGTTGCCTGCCATTCCCGCAACGAAATAGCTTTTGCTGCTGACTTGGCGTTAACCAGCCATCAACCCTTACATGGGTGGAGCTGTACATATACTGCACAAAAGAATATTTGTCCCAGTCGGGTCAGGTGATCTTACTGGCGGTACCGTGCGTAGCTCAAGTGGTTGATGTTCAGAAGTCAAAAGCAAGATGTCCCTCACGCACTTATAGTTAAAAAAAAAAAGTTTGAAAATGTAACGCAGCCATCGTTAGCAATGCATTAGCGCTGTTCGCGTGAAAAGACGTTCCGCATGTGGGGAAAAAGTTTGCGATGAATGAAGCGTATTTTCGAGGCTGCAAAAGAGCGCGAGAACAGAGCGGAAACGAGCGCGTGAAAGCGATTAATAAAAGTCGATAGCTTCACACAAAGTCATCTGTGATAAGCAAGCACTTCAGTTTCTTCACGCAGAACTAGGCACTTGCTTCTCAAAGCGCAGGTTAAGAGAATTTCTTGTCTGCAGTTTGAGTTTGATGAGGTTTTTTTTTTTGGTCGGGTGGGGTGGGTGGGGGGAATTGTGGGCGAAACTTGAACGGTGAGTGATGTTGCAGGGTGTGGTGGTCCAAAGATTAAAATTCTGCTGCATGTACATCTCACCCACGTCTGTATCTTCAGATGTCATCACGGGTATAGGAACGCTTTTGTTTATTGTCAAACACTTGTTAAAATTTGCAACGTCGGGTTTGTTTCTGTGGGAGCAGTGGCTTTGTTTAACCAGCGCGCACTTATCTTGTAGGCATGGCCTGGCCTTGAGTCAGCACGAATGTGTGGCTCGGTGATGGCCGCCTGCCTTGCCAGTCAGAAGTAGAGAAGAAGGCTGCTTACCAAAAAGGCCAAGATTATATCCGTTTTTAAATCAAACAAGTCTATTCAACAGTGACAACTATTCAAGAAATATTTTCAGTAAAGAACTCTGTAGGAAAGGGACTTCCAAACAGGAAATCAAGACTACATGTGCATAATTACGATCCACTTTCCACATTCTTCAGTTATCTCAAGGCAGGGTAGCTCAAGTGTAATTTCCAAAACACAAGGCACAAGCGAGAACGAACAGCCAATCACAGCAGTGGAGTTTTCCAGTGGTTGGGGTGGGGAGGTAAATTTCACCTTAAAGGTCGGTTCAGGCGATAAGTAAGGGGCTGGGTGGCTTTCAAGTAAGTTCGTATCTCCTGTTCATACGTAAAGGTAAATGTAAAATACGCAGGGCAAACGGCCCTTGTGATCGCTCTTATGACCGAAATTGCGGATACAAATGCCCATGCAACCCAACTCACGAGTGAGAAATCGGTGTTTCAGTTATTCTTTTGTTACGAAACCTTCCACTAGATGCTTCCATGGGATGTGTTGCAGAATTATATTGGAAGTGTCACGGAACACACACCCTAACAGCCTAGAATTACCTCAGAAAGTCTTGTTCAGTGTCACCAAATAGAAAAGCTTTGTCATTGGTTCAAGATTCTAACCCGCTGCTGTTAGTTCTATGTAGAGTATCCATCTGGGTGAAACTCTGTGAATACGTAGTTGTTGTGTAATTATGCTTTTGACTTTGTATTACGCCTTCGTAATATACTCCTCTCTTTATTCCTTTTTTGGACAATCTCTTTGGTAGTGCTACACAGTAAATGTCTTATCC
This sequence comes from Lanistes nyassanus, assembly GCA_004794575.1. Taxonomy (NCBI): domain Eukaryota; kingdom Metazoa; phylum Mollusca; class Gastropoda; order Architaenioglossa; family Ampullariidae; genus Lanistes; species Lanistes nyassanus. The sequence goes on from SMGT01006397.1 coordinate 75,941, forward strand.
TTGACTCTAAGCTTTCCATCCATGCTACAGGGTTTTCCCATCTACTAGATGTATCTTATATTTTTTTCCTTGTGCTACGTGGTGTTGTTTTCTTTTAATCCTGTTTTCCTTTCGCTATGGTTTATTTTTCATTGTCGCTATGGTTTGAAACTCACTGAAAATCTGAGTTTTCTGTCGCAATGTACCAGGGAAGTTCCATGATAGTTCTGACTATTAAAAAAAAAGTACTGCGAGGCATGGCAAAAATCACGCCAACAAACACGCAAGCACTTGATGAAACAAGTGTCATGAAATGCAAGGAATGCGAACAATCCTTTCCCTTACCGACACACGGACTGCAATGGAGTACTTGCACTGCTGCGTGGGTCAACGTACCGAGGCGGCGCCGCTGGTCGGTCCCACAGACCTCAATGCTTGAACCGTTGGATGAATCATTGACCCCTACAGTGAATGGGTCCTTTAATATTTTATTGATCTGACTCAACGGACTTCATTTCTGCCACGGTGACTCTCGCGCGGTAGTACTTTGCGAATTACAAGCGTGTAAAATTGTTTTGTTGATGGCTGGATTTTGGGGTGAAAATTTGGCGTAGGCAGGAGACACGGAATGTGAGTTTGGGTAACGGCCGAGACCAGGGTGAGGATCGATGCCAGGTCGTGGTCAAAGGACAGCCAGAGTTCCTACCGCGCGGACCGCGTGAATGCGGCAACAGTGGCGGCCGACGTACGCGCGAGTGACCTGCCTACGAAAAGAGAGAATATCGTGCAGAAGATGGGACTCTATGAAAAGTTAGAGGCGTGCGTATGCATCTGTGTGCGTGCATGCAAAACGTGCTCCCCCCTCTCTCTCTCTCTCTCTCTCTCAGTTTTTGATAATAGGGTATTTAACCGACAAGTAACATCAACTTACCTTTGACGAGTGTGAACAACGCTGACAATACGACGACAACATTGCACCTCGACATGGCACACACGCACGCACGCACGCGCACGCAGTCTGTATTCCTCGTGTACTGCTGTCAGCGATACGAATACAGTTGTTTCAGCTCAAGCAAACTCCTCTTCTGACTGTTGTTGCCATCAAATGACACTGTGCGTCTAATACTTCAAATTAGCGGAACACCTCCCATGCAGTGGTTTGCACAGCTGCTGACACATTGCTCTGCACCGATCACAAAAGTCGACAGGTGTCAAAACCTGGGGCAGTGAATGTACCAACCATACGCCGGCCGAATCGTCTGCACGCGAACTAAATGCAGGCTGTGGGAAAATCCTTTGCGTCTACGCGAGACGAGAGCGCACAGCACTGGTGGCTGGTCGGGCTCTTACAGCACGCCCGAACACATCAATGGTTTGTCCCTGCCCAGTGCCGTCTGCTGCACTACCTGGCCGCCCCACTGCGGTCTCTCCTCTCAGTGTCTAGTCGGCAGCCCGTGGTTGGGATCTCAATCGAATCAGCCTTCACGCTTGGTCGCCAACGCCCTGCAGTCCCCCCGCTGGTCCTACCTTGTCCGTCCGTCAAGGTACAAAGGAGGAGGGGAGGGGGAGACAGCACAACGCTCGTCACTCAAGAGCTGACGCAGCAAGTAGGCGTCTTGATCGTGTAGGAAAAAAACCCCCAGTAAGACAGGTACATGCGCTTCAGTGCGTGTTTTGCAAGGTCACCTAGTCGTGCCAAGCGACATCGTCTCAAAGGCAGTGATAAGGTCAGAGTTTCAGCCTCACCCCAATGACCTCCTATCAGCGATTGTGGAAAAGTGAGATTCAGGTTTTAGGGCCAACGCGCACTGGTTCAACAGTAGTCCGCGACACAGCTACCACAAGTAGCCCGAGCGTTCGTCGAGGTCACGACTTGCCGGCGAAAAGTCCTTTTCCCACTTCTCCGCTCCTCTCTTTCGATGACACTCGAGCGACCAGACAAAGACTGTAGACGGTGCAGACAGCTGCCTACCTTCGGATAAACCCAAGCATGCAAAGTCCGCGGTATCATCAGCTTACATGGATCCGTCGTCTGTGGCTCGATGATGTCGACGATAACAGTAGTCGATCGGTGCTGATCGCAGCCGTCGTTTCGCGAGCAGTCGCTATGGAATGTCCGTCCCTCGCCCTCGGCTGCTCTGCCCTGCCCCTCGTCTCCCGGCCCTTCCCCTCCTGTCGTCTTCACGGTTTTTGCCGCAGCGGCTTCAGCCTCTTGTTCACCCGCCCGCCCGCCCGCGCAACAGAGAAAACTTGCTGCGCCGCGTCGATTGAACAACGAGTATCACAGCAATGTCTCACTACGGCACTGAATGCGATCGACCACCGCGTTTTTTTAAAAACTGGAAAAGTGCCCCTCTCATGTTAAGCCGTCAGGGAAACCATCACAAGACTGGCGTTTAGAATTCATTATCTCAGCTTGTTTCTAGAGACACACGACTGCATGACTTTCTTGTCTGTGTGTGTGTGTGTGTAGGAGGGGGGTATCTCGTCCCCCGCACCCTTTCTCAAGGTCGTTTGGGGGCACCCTTGCGTCTGGCCGAAGCGGGTCAGTGACTGTGCTGTCTCCTGGTGTCGGTAGCTCGGCTCGAGACGAGAAAGTCAACAGTCCTCGTCAGGTTGTCGCTTTGCACAAGGTGTTTGCAGTGCACGACGACAGGAAGGAAACTGGGAGGGAGTGGAGAGCAGAGGTTGGGGGAGTGGGGGATGAGTGGAGGGGAGTGGGTAGCGACACGGCCGACAAACTGTGAACTTTTCGCAGCCAGCAGACGATTGTGGTCGTTGAAACTTCTCTAGAGGAGGAACCAGCGGTATGCAAATAGTATGCTACCTCATGCACAGGCCTCAGAGAGAGGAACGTATGAGTGGGTGACCTCACCCTATGAATAAAGACCACTTAATTCAAGAATTTTTATGGGTACACGTGCTACACGTAGGAGTTTGACGTGCTATCACAGATTAACGATTCACTTGTCATTGTACTAGTTTTCTGGGTGACTGTTCACAGTCCGAACACTCCAAGTGAACACAGTTTGGGTCCCATGGATAAAAGCTCCCAGTCCTAAATACGAGCCCTCTGTCCGCTTGTGCTCCTGCATATAAAGCTGCGATGGGCTGTTCTTGTGATGAAATAACAAGGCGACGAAAGACTGCGACAGACTAGCGACAGATGGTTGAAGTCATATACATGCAGCAGCAATTTTACGGTGACCAGCGCAGTTCTCTCTGGCTCTATGTTGATGTTGTGGAGACCCGAGGCCTGAACTGACACGCGTCCAGCTCCGCTAGCTGTCTTCTGTAGTCTGGCACATCAGCATCTGCAGTGTCATACAGCACATTTCACTTGGCACACGCGTGCATGCATGCGCGCGCATGTTTCCTAGATAGTGTACTGGCCGCGCTAACGATCAGCCGCAAACGTCGGGAGTAGGCGGTGCAAGAGGCAAGCACGCGCGAATATTTTGCGCATACAGGGAGACTTGCTGATGAGGAGGGCATCAAACACATCGTCTTCCCCATCCCCCTTTCTCTTCTCTTCCCTCCCTTCACGTCGCAGACCAGACAAACGCGTTCTGATGTTGACCGACTCAGTTCTCAGCGCCTGTCGACTGGGTTCACTCCTAGTTTGGGTGTCGACTCAGCTGGAGTCAGCTGAAGCTCGTGTTAAGATCAAAGCTCCTTTTAACAGGGTCACTGATAAAGATAAATATTACCCTCCTTCACAGAGAACTCTCCCCCTTCCATCGAAAATTCAACATTCCTCGTGAACCCTCTTGCCTGCAGTCGCTTCCCCGCAACAAAATGTCTGGAACTTGTAGACTTCTCATAGCCTACGGACCCACGCCGTCTGTTGGATCGGATGCAGAAAGATTTCAGGATAACTTCCTCTTTCATCATGAAACGCATTGCAGCCTTTTGTCGTTTGGGTGTTACTGCCACTTTGCCGGGCACGACATCCTATTCTCTTAACAACTGCGCGTGTCGTGCTACGAAATAACTGTTCAGGTTGGAAGGTGACTATGTAGGGGTAATCTGAGAGTCAGACTGCGGGGCGGAACTTTGTGAAAGAAGACACCCCCCCCTCCTCCCGAGATAAACGGCTTCCTCCCGTCAGTGGTAAAGATCCGGAGGCTGGCCTGGTGTAGAGGCACTACCGCCCAGCTGTCATGTTTGTGGTAAGTCTTTTTCACACGTCAGTCGCTCCGCCTCTAGGATAAGGGCTGGGGGTGGGGGGGAAGGCTCCCAGCTCGCGCTCGTATCGTTGCTCGAGTTGCCGAAGTCGATTGTCGTCTCTTGAAAACGTCTACCTTTTAGCCAGTTGTCGGCCCCAACTTCCGCACAGCTTCCGAACTAATTTTTAAGGGAGACGGCATTTGTCAGCTGGGTCAACGCTGCCAAAATTGTATCCTCAGGAGAGGGAAGCGGAGGGCCGCCATGGGCTCACGGTTAGGACCTACAATGAAACAATCGAAGCGGAAATATATCTAAATACACGTAAAAACGAGATGTTTCAGGGGTGAGCGTTTTTATCTCCTTTTCATACGTAATTTAAAAATAAAAAACAGGGCGAACGGGCCTCAATACCGCTCTCGTGACCGAAAAAGGAGATACGAACGCTCATGCAACCAAAACCAGCATCCTTTTAGGGTCTCGGTGGTCTGCAGTGTGTTTGTTGTTCATAGGCCAACAGAGTGACACGGGGTTTCAGTGTTTAATATACACACTGTTTTAGTCTTATACCTATATACGGTATTCCAGTCTTTGAAATGATCGATATTTTTAGTCTTTAACACTCTAGGCTTATTTTATTGTAGGCATATTTCACAGCTTGTCTGTGATGTAACACAACAGATTTTTAAATGTAAGTACGCAGGACAGAGCTCAAGGAACACAATAGCTGAAAACGGATAACAGACTGGCAAAGGTACACCGTCTGCGGTCTTGATGTGCACTGCTTGTATCTGTACGACAGTGACACCACAACACTACCCAGGTCTGTATCCTCGGTCAAGAAACACTCCCCCCCCCCTCCCACCAGCTAAGTTCCATAATAGTATTTTCAGTGCCTGCGGTGCGCTAGGGACACGCCCACATGCGCCGTGCATTTCTGGTTGTTGCGCGGTCGGACTTGCAGCCATCGTCTGTCGGGACCACAAGGCCTTCGAGTCGGGTTTCATGGTCGCGTGGAAAACATCTGCTGCGAATCTCTTCTCAGCTTGACGTACACAGGTTCTGAAGGCCACGTTTTGTAGCTCACTGCTCGAGACCACAAGGCTTAAATGTTAAATGTCGGAGATATCTCTTATCATGCACCTGGTGTCGTAGATGCCGTTTGCAATATGCGCCCCTGGCCAGAAACTGAAGCACTAGCGGCGTCTTACGGGAGTCGTGACCTCGCACGGACACCTCCAACACTCGCCGGAAGGCATGGCATCGCACACTTGCACCACTCGCCGCAAGGTATGGCATCGCACACTTGCACCACTCGCAGCAGGGTATGGCATCGTACACTTGCACCACTCGCCGCAAGGTATGGCATCGTACACTTGCACCACTCGCCGCAAGGTATGGCATCGTACACTTGCACCACTCGCAGCAGGGTATGGCATCGTACACTTGCACCACTCGCCGCAAGGTATGGCATCGTACACTTGCACCACTCGCAGCAGGGTATGGCATCGTACACTTGCACCACTCGCCGCGACGCTAGGCCGGCACAGAATGGCTAAAGGGACTCCTGCTGCTGATTTTCAAAGATGCAAGCGGCGCTGTACACTGTGCCACCTACTGAAGTCGGTCAAACTACTGTGGGCACATACAGGCAAGTTTTGAGCTTCCTGATTCGGGGGGGGGGGGGGATGGCGAAGGCTTTGTCTGTTTTGGTACTTGCCAATGAAAACCTCACTCTTGGGATCAGACATCATGAAAATGAGCGTGAATGAATATTTTACAGCCAATGTATAAAAACTGCATTCACTCACACATTTTTACATTACCCTGCTACAGTTACCACAAACACAAGAAAATTGACAAGAATTGCATGCCCAAGTTGCTTATAATCTCGGAAATACTTCACACTATGTAACCACACACGCAAGTGCATGTGCATGTGCTGCCCCCTCCGCACGTCCACATACATGCACACACAGTCACTGTTGCCATCAGTTTATTGACATTCTGTATCCCAAGTTCACAGCATGAGGCAACAAAGGGCGAGACCCCAGTGTTACAGGCTGCACTAGGCTGGAGAGGACAAATGTAAACCACCTCTATGGTTAATGAAAATAACTGCTCAATGTACAGGAAAATGGCTGCCAGATGACCATATTGCAGACTAACATGACTACTACCATTATAAACCTCATTCATTTGTGTTACTCTCCATCTCATCATTGCAAAATCATGCAAATGCTGCACGTGACTCACAAATGAAATCCAGATTGATGCCGATCATGTGTACATATATAAAATTTTGTACATGATAAATGAGGGTTTTTTTTTTTAAAAGGACCCCAGATCCCAAGAAAATGCTCCTAACTGAAGATTTCTGACACTGTAGTTGTACAACTTTATCCTGTGATCATGAAGAGCTATGCCTTCTAACTACTATGACAATATCCAAAGAAAGGCAAGTTTTGTGTTTCTCTGTGCTTGAATCTTGAAGAAAAAGGACACATACAAAAATGATGTGAAGAAATGCAAGAGCAAACTTAGACACCTTGCTGCCTTTAGGTCCCACCATCCTTCCCGACCCCGAATGAAATGGATTTTGAAAATCCTTACGAACGAGCTGCCCCAGTTCAGGTGGTGACAGAGTTGCTGTTACAAAATGAGACATGGATGCATGCCGTGAGATTGACATCTTTTATGAAATGGAATGCAATTTCATCAAATATTTGTGCGTTCTATAATGTAGAACCTGCACTGTGGACAGAGCGTTGCATTCGATCCCAGACTGCATCACAGGCCAAAGAAGCCATGCAAGTCTAGGCACTGGTATTGTTGCATACATACTTCAGTTGATTGACGACAGCGATGATAACATGGCAATGATAGTGGTGACGGTCATTATCACAAAACTGGGTCAGTTGTTTGACGACTGATGATGGCGACCTTCAAATTCAGGTAAAGTATGAAGTCATTGTCTATAGAAAATTAGGCACAAAACTTATCAGCCAATAAAAGCTGTTCTGAGGGGGGAAAAAGGGAGGAAAAAAGATAAAATTATGTGCCAGAACTACATGAAACTGAAACCATATTAAATAAAGACCATTCAGTTAACAATCTAAAATGCATATTCTCACTCTATTGAGCAGCATTATACTTGAAGAAACAGAAAGTTTGCAAAAGCATTCTTCAATGTTAACATAGAATGTATCATCAAAGGCAAGACATTCACATCTATAAGATTTGGGATGCAATAATGTTGGTTATCATGCTGAGCCATGTTGCTCATCAGCTAAAATACATACTTTTCACAATTTTATAAAAGATCCCCACAGATCACAAATGTGCCCACCAAAACCCACCTGGTTTGTTTACCCCTGTGTCTGTTCTGCAAGTCAGGGGAGAGTAAAAATGACAGTTTCCTAAGAATCTTTTTTTCCGAAGCTAGCTGGGAAAATTATTCAAGGACTTTTTCACTGAAGTTAAAAAGTGGACAAGAAAACCCAGTACTCTGAAAAAAATCTCAATACGAAAACTTTTGTAATCTCCTCCAACTGTTGATACATTCTCACGTTTGCACCTAAGTTCTTTGCTGTAATGGTGAAATAGGAAGCCAAAGACAGGTGAAACAGTAACTAAAGGGACTTAAAGCATAACTGCTCAAACTTTAGCAACACGACTAACAGGGCTTCAAACAGCCAGGCTTAAAAAGAGGAAACATGCGCAGACGATAAAATTTCAATCTTCAAAAGTTTCATACGTAAGCATAAATTTCAGGTATATAACACATCTTATAAAACAACATTCTGATATTACATCTACCCTTAAAATCTTTTATAAAGACCTCAAACTATGACTGCGCAAATCTGCATGTGGCTCCTGGCTGCACGGTCTTTTGAAGGACCCTCTTCTGTTACAAATTTTTGGTTTTAAGGGTGGTTCCGCATTAAAGCCAGAGTGGCAAAATATTAATTTTTTTTTAAAGATTGTAGATTTTTCTGAGCAGCAGAGTTTTTTAAAAGGTGGAACCACTTGTGCTGGTAGTGGAAAAGTGAGGATGTTTGAAGCCTTGCATTAATAAGATACAAACTGATGTGACACAGTGTAATACTAACCTGAAAATTTTATCAGGATACATTCATGAGAGGAATTGAAAAGGCCTTTGTATGACACACTGCACTAAATATACTTTACATTTTCCACCTTTTATCAAATAGTGACATGATCACAATACAGTAAAACCTCCAATATATGACTTTAAAAAAACAGCCAAAATCAGGTCTTATAATGGAGGGGTCTTATAAGGGAGGACTAGCTGCACTGAACTGTTAGTACATGTACATACATTTACGATGATGGGGTGAGAAATAAGCACATCTGCATGTATGTTATCATGGCAGCCAACTACATGTGTTTTGAAATTGTCTTTTTTATTTACCACTGAACTACACGTTGAAATAGTTTTTTTTTCACATCTCAATTATTGAGATCACACGTTAGCATGCCGCAGCTCTCTACCCCTCACAACTCGCACAGCTTATATTGGATTAAACATTTCAGGTACCGTCTGATGAATAGGCCGAAACAAACGCTTAAACATAGAATGTGAAATAAGACTTTCAGAAATGAATTACAACAAAATCTGTCATATAATGTATTTGTCCTGTAAAATGTCAAAAAATCACGCAAGTCGTATATTGTACAAAACCGTCACTTCCTTCAGTCCGTCATGGGTAAGGTCGTAAATATTTATTGCAGACTTCCCTTTGTTGCTTCTCTGTTAGGAGCACGTTCAATCTCTTTTGTAGATTTAAAACAGTTGTTTTGCGCTTCTCATGGGATTTGGGGTCAACATTTAGTGTTTCTTAGAGAACATCTTTGAAAAGGAAGCCTAACTTTTTTCCCCTCCACCAGGGAAAGTCGTAAACTGTACAAAACTGGCCACTTTTGTAGGTCGTTGGTCGGGTTAAGGAGGGAGTTGTAAATGGAAGGTCGTTTATATAGTAAATGCTCTTTGTCAAAATTTTTGGATCTTATGCTGGAGGTCATATATGGGAATGTCTTATAAGGGAGGTTTTACTGTACTATCATACATACAGGACAAATAATGCTGGAATAACTGATACAACCTGGAAGTAGGTACCCGATTTTTGCCCAAAGATTACGAAGAAACTACTTGAATGGACCTCTTTTAATGCAAGTTTTATCTAATCAGAAATTTAATTCTGTGCTTAGAAACTTACAATAGTTCATGCATACTCTTCTGTAAAGACTCTCATTTATTGCATTCAAATGTCTACTTAGGTCACTTATCTTCATCCTAAATCCAGTGGTCAGGGTTACGATACCAATTGATGTGCCAGGGTGACCTAATTAATTTTAAGAGAACTAGTACCAAGTAGGAAAAAAAGAAAACTTTTAGCCATAAATGTACATTCAAGAGATGTGAACTTCTTTGACTGGTAAAATATACCAAGCATTTAAATAGAAACTGGTACCAACAGGTATGTACAGATGACATAGATGTCACTTTGGAGCATTGTTTCCAGGAAATTATGTACACACTTCTCCTTTCTTCACTTTCTTGCAAGTGTACATGCAGCCATCCATGGGCATGCATATGCATCAACATACAGCTTTCACTCTGAACTCTTATGCAACCAGTATAATTGAAGGCAATGTGTACAAAATTCTGTATGATGATTTATATGTACATATATATTATATATACAAAGTACACTTCTTTCCTCTATCCATATTATATCGACATAACTTTTCATGAATTTTCCATTTTTTGCTTTCCCCATTTGCTCCACAACACTTAAAAAAGTACAACAGCATACAATGCAATGATGACAATTAAATGTACATATAAATTTATAACTACATGCTATATAAGAGGTGGGGCAATTCTTCTGAACAAAAAGAAATCAAAAGTGTAGTTATTTTTGAATATCAAGGACTCAGTGTTATGCAGAATCAAAGCCAAGTCATTACCACTTTAAGTGCTGAATTAAAAGTAATTAAAGGCATATGTAATTATATTACATGTACATTTAGATTTTAAATGTTATTTTGCTTTCATTTTTTAATTTAGGGAATTCCAAAACAGACAATTATTTTAAAATATAAACATCATGCAAATATTTTTCATTTGGGGTGTGGAGGGAGTGGAGGGGGATAAATAAAGGAATCAGAGCATACGACATTTAAAAGCACAGCCACAGTTTTGTAGGTAAGAACAATATCCCCATTAATATTAGTAATAATTCATATTAGTCTATTTCAAGGTCCAGTCACCTCACAATCTATGTTGAGACTGCATGACTTTGGAGGGAACACAAAGCCTCATTAGGTTTATTTGCAATAAAAATTGTGCTGTTGTGTTACAACTTGGCTCCTTGCACAAAATAATGCACTGTCAAATAAGTTACCATAAATTGTCTTTCCCAAAGGTGACCTGGATGTTACTTCATAAAACACTCTTCTTTGAAAACATTTGAAAATATTTTTGTTTAATCCAGCAGCTTGCCAGATATTTTTCTGGCCAAACACTGCTTTTACTTTCCTGAAGTGATCGGGTAACCTGTTTATGTAAGCATCTGCATTTGCTAAATGCAAACTTTTTGTCCATTACAAACTTTAATGATTATCTTAAATCAATTACCATCACTATTCTATATCATACCTATCCCTTCTGCTAGCTCTGTTCAGATTTTGCAATATACACTGGGATTTGGGATCAATGTGGCTATCCATTCTCATGTATTAAGCAGATATTAAAAACTGTTTTCCTTATTACCTATTAGGCAAACTTCTACATTGAACAGTCTTCAAGAACACATGGTCCACAAACATCACAAGGTGACTGTATTTACTATCAGCATATAAAAATTCTGCTGTCATATAAGTTTTAATTTGTCAAGACATTGCACATTATCAGCAACATTCAGTATTATTTACAGTTGCCTGTTGAGTTTTGTCTACATTTATTTTGGGGAACAAATTTTGCATATCAACTGCCAACCCCTTGGACATCTGTTTTACCATAATTTTCAGACTACAACCCATGAAGTTTTTCCTTCCAATGTGACACATGGCTTATAGAACGAATGCATGAATTTTTTCTACGCATCTTGTGCTTTCATCACACCTCTCAACGAGTTATCTCCTTGATATCTTCCCTTGTTTATCAAAATTTCTTTCCCACTAGTTTCATTCTTAGCACTCCGTCAATGAAGAACAATCATAAAATTAGCCAAAACAAAACGCTGTGCTTACAATACTGACTTCAGACCAGTTACACTGGCTGAAGACAGTGGAATTCAGACGATGCATCACTGGGATTAATGGATCTGTGGTCAGGCACTGATGATCAGTCAAGATGCCGTTGGACAGATAACAGAATGAGGATTTCTTCAATGCAGCTTGTCCATCAATGCAGCTTACAGTACAATTTTTCAGTGAATTTAAAAAAAAAGGGGGGGGGGTGCACCTTATAAAAAGCCATGGCTTGTCGTCCAAAAATTATGGTAAATGGAAAGACTGTGCTCTAAGCACACTGAAGGGGTGCAGGAACCAGCACCAAAATCTTTCATGATAGCAAGATTGCAAGGACAGACTAGAAGTAAAAAAAAATCACCTCTGCATATCATTAGTTCATCCAGCGATTTTCTTTTGCACCACACAGATCACTGCCAACAAATAATGTCATTAAACAAACATAAGTTAGTATTGCAGGACTAGCAGGAATGCTTAAGCACCCAGCAGTACCCACAGGGCTCTACAACTGCTGCTTTGGAAACCACTGAGTAGTAACAATATAAATTTTTTGGTCAGTTTTAAGTGACCATGACAGCAACTTTGTTAAATGTATCAAGGCTGCGTGGCTCCTAAAGGGAAGGTTCCTCTTTGAGGCTGAGAAGTGCAAGTACACGCACAATTCTTCTAGGTTTTAATAGTAAGGGGTTAAAAAGACCCTCAGTGGTAATGATCGACAGGTAGAGGTCATGTGAGACCAGTTTTATCACTTGGCCCTCAGGGGCTGTGCTGTTGACTTAGGTCTGAAGTGGAGCTAGCACTTGACAGCAGGGCTTGCTGTTGTCTGTCCCATGATAACCTGTTACCCAAACGAAAGAATGGTTATGAGTGATGACATTCCCTCTGCGATCTCAACCAAGTTTGAAGAACAGAACGATGGCAGAAAGGTGAGAGGGCCGCATCCCTATTGGCACACGATGTTGTTCCTAGCACAACTAAACTGAAGAAATTGCTGCTGGAGAACCACTGCCTGCAGAAGTATGTGTTGGCTACAGACAGCAAAGTCATCCCTAGGAAGAAAGACTGAAAGCTGGGGTAAAAAAAAGGGGTCTCTTGTACAGGCACGGAACAGTACAAGCATGAAGACCTACAATCCTCACAGTTATGCATGCCAATGACCATGGGTGAGAAAGTTAAACTTTGACATGATGGAAACATATTAAAGGCAAGTTTTACTGGCTAGGAAATTTGATGGACATCAAAAGTCTTGTCAGATCATGCAATGTGTCGAAGGACAGCAACCGAGGCACACCACATGCTGCAGCCATTGGCCAAATACCTAGAGGAACTTTTCAAACATGTTGCCATGGATACCACTTAATGCATAAAACTAGCTTCCAATGGACACGATCACAACATAATGATTTACAATTCCATGGTCATCAGCCTTTAGCTGCATGTGTCCGAGACAGCAATGTGCAGCGATCATCCTGGGAACGTCACTACCAGCCCCTGGACCCTTCCTTTCCAACTGATCTATTTCTTGGCCACACTGTCATTGTTTTGAGATTAATTTTCCCTCTGTACTAGCACACTAACTCTTAAAGGGAACTGCTGAAGCAAGAGTGACGATCTTTTGCCATCAGTCTTCCTCCTTCATGATGGAATTTATCAAACAGTACTTATTTACATGTACAACCGCCTGAAGCAGATTTTTCTAAGCAAATTTAATTTTAGTATAGTTAGAAAGTGGGCACAACATACAACCCTCTCTCTCTCTCCTCCCTACCTAGATGGCCTCACTAAAATAATAAACTCAATACAACAGGTTTGGGAGTGGTTATCCCAGGGGCTTGGGCAAGGGACTCCTTGATGCATGGCATGGTGTACGGCACTATTGCCACACTATTTTTTCATTACAATAAGTAGTAGTAGTACCCATTTCTGTGTACTAGTTGCTAGTGACAACAAATGCCAACTACAAATTGTGCCACTGAAAATTCAGTTGCATATTGAACTTTCTTACAGCAAGTGTAGAGCCCTGCAGCACCCAAGGAAACTGTATAGTGTATACAAAATTTCTGTAAAGGTGTTTTTCTAAATTAATGATCATTATCAAGAACAAGAGGAAAAACACAGAAAAAAGACACAAATTATTGCATTCTTCCCTTCCAAAACTGTACAAAAAAGTGCATATATACCAAATTAAGTGGCAGGAGAGAAAGACACCGGATGATTAGTTCTGAAGTGTCAATTACTCATTAAGGAAAAAAAAACCCTGCCAACTGAGAAAATTAACTTCATCTTGTGTACCCAGAATCCTTCATTGAAGAACTGTGTCACAGAGTAAATTGTAAAATATAGATTAGAAGGCTTAAGGACTTTGAAAGTAAAAACTCCGTTCTTCTGACCATTTGAACTTAAAAGTGAGAACAATTGGGTCAGAGTTCTAGCTCTAATCACATTTTAAACCCCCCCCCCCCAAATGCATGTCAGTTAAAACACCTAACAATATTTTCTGAAAAGATGTTAGTACTCTTCAAGAAACAGAAAAAGGGGCTCATCTTATAAATTTTTATACTTTCAGGCAAACAGTCTTATGAAATGGCCACTGACCTTCACTCATACTTGGATACTTTTAGACAAATTTGACAAAAAAATGTAACCATAAACAAATTTCATGTTTACTTAAGTTTAAAAAAATAGCTTTCCCTGAATAATTCTATAAATTTAGTCTGAGTTTGCTGTTCCTTAAAATGCAACTAAAGTGTTATAAGCATACAATCCAGCCAAAGAATCAGTAGGTGGAATAGTTCAATAACCACATTGCAACATGAAAAGCTGAAATTGTTAAGATTCTTTTAACTAAAAAGGATATCACCGCAGAAAGTATAAGTTATTTGAAATCATCAGTATCTTCCCTTGGACGATTTAATTTTTTGGTGCAGCTTACATATACAAATGTGTCACACCGACAGCATATATTTATATGACATGGTATTAAATGGAAGCCTACAGTCAGTAATAATCTGTATTGTATGACATCAAAGTTACCCACCTAAAAAAGTTTGTTGTTTGCTTCAACTGCTTAAAAAAAATGTTTGTTACCAAATAGTTCCCTTCTTGATCATTTTTTTTAAAAACTTATTTTCATGGTAAACTCTTCTTTTTAATAAAGGACTTTGTGTATACTCTTTATAAAAATCTTACTTGTCATGCCTGAAGGGTAGTCACAAATTCTTACCTTTGAATAAAGACAAGTTTACTCTGAGATTAGAATTTTGAAGAGAAAAACAAGTCCCAAGCCTGACTCCCAAAGTAACCTTGGCACAGCCACCAAAAACCACCCATCCTACACAAGATTTCTTAACTTGCACATCATATGGTATACAACGGATATCCATAGTAACAAAAGCAAAGGGAGGCCAAGCCCCTGCGAGATAAGGAAACCTACTACATCAGGAAAGATGCATGTGCAAAAAAAGCAAGGAGCTTTTAAACTTAGGCAGACACAGAAGTCAGGCAAAAAAAAAAAAATCAAAGAATAACCCACAAAGAGGGGGTGGTGGACAGCCAAGAGAAGTCAGTGAGCCATAGCTTTATCATTTGCCCATTTCTATTGCTTCGTACATGCGGCATCAACCCATGTAATATTATAAACAGCAATTTATTTCAACCTCCAAATGATTTTGCTAGCAGTGTACTGGTGATTCTTAACTTACGCATTCTCAAGTGGTCAGTTACAATGAAAAGCATTTATAACATGGTTGGTAAGAAGGCACGATGTCTGGTATGCTTTTCTTTAATTTCAAGGTCTTTCACGAAGAACTGAACTTCATACTTTCTGGTACATGATTCCTACTAAATTTCACTTTCAAGTTACATTTACTTTTAGTTGGTATGGACTGCAATAATTTTTGCTTACTCTAGTAATCAATTTTCGATTTGTATTCTTTTCTTCAAAATTCTTCTTGAATACTTATTTTATTTGTACACAGCCTATATGTGAAAGGCATGGAATATTTTTCATATCCTTCAATTTCTAAGAAATAATTAAGATTATAACAATGAAATTACCTTCTCATGTTGGTGTCAAAATCAACAAAAACAATTAGCTAAGTTTTAGTTTAGAATTCTGTTAAAACTTTCGTCTCATGCAACAACTTGCTAAGCAAGACTGAACGGCATTGAAACAATGTCCATTTCATATATGCAGTCGAAAATAATGGTCTTAAATGCCTCCAAGCTCCCATCTACAAAATTGTAGGCCCACTGAACAGTTTAATATGCCTGCCATTTCATTCGAAAAATCTGTACTCCATAGAAGCATACATGTGTACTGTATAGAAGCACAAAAAAGTACAAATAAATAGGTAGGTTATAAACTTACACCGTCACCGAGTTTGATTACACCCTGGCTGCGGCAGGATGTTGAAAAGGCAGACCCTTATAAAGTCAAGAAATGGCGCTCATTGCAAGTCCCCTCACCCCCACCCCATCAATGTCACTCCTTCAAGGAGCATTAAATGTGCAGAACAGCAATTTCCTGCAAACACACTTGGAGTATTTAGCAACAGAACTGCTGTGGTTTCTACAAAGTAGTGCAGTGAGTCAATGAGATAACGCAGGCAACAGGTTGAGCTGAGGTATTAATACGATGTGAAGGATGTCATACTGGCTGACTCGAGCATGGGAGATAAAGCCATTAAAGATGCATTGTGTGTTTATGTCTGTCCAGCAAGCATTATCCTTTGCCCCAGTTCTCACCTTTAAGCTGACGGCAATATTTTTCTCAGGCACAGCTGTTTGAGAGTGAAATATTCTGTTCACCTCCCATTTCCTGTTCATGAAGTACCCAAACGCAACTTGAAGTCAGCACCAGTTGCACCACTGTCAGATGCTCTGTTGTCCTGTCAGCAGACATCCAGTTAACTCTCTTATGCATCATGCAAAAAAAAAAAAAAATGCAGCACCCAATCAATGCCTTATCTCCCTGCTTGCTGCTGAGAACCCACACCACTTGGAACATTTGGTGCACACCTCTGTTTCCAGCAGATGGCACCCAGATCAAACTGAATGTCAAAGGTGGGGGAAAATGCCCTCCTTGAATCAGGCAGTGCTATATAAAATGTCCATACACAGGATCCATCACTATGTACATGGTAAGCTGTGCCCACCACCAAATCAGTGTCATAAGTACACCTCCTCACTCTGAAAGTGAATGAAGTTCACAATACACAGGCATCTTTCTCAAAAACACTGCCCTGTGACTAGAAAGTGGGCCTGTGTCATACAACTGTACCAGGCCAGGAAATGACTGAAAGTGTCACTGCTCCATCCACTTGTCGCAGTATTTCTACTGCTGCAGCATGCGTTACTTGGTGTAAGCTATGCTCGTTGACACTCACAAGGATATCACCACATCTGAAAAATATAATGTGCAAGTGCATAGTTAAAGTATCTACTGGGCACTGTGAAGGCAGAATGTTTTGTTATTTCTTTTAAAGAAATGAAATATTTTGGTGCAGTTTTATCAAACAGTCATATCCTACCAATAACATATTTTCAATTTTTCATGATGATGATCATAATGGCTTTCAAAATTGTACTTGCCATGACTGATGTTCTGTTTAAGACTTTTTCCACTCAATCACTGTTGTTTCATAATACCTACAGCTGCACTCAGATCATATTTTTAAAAAATACATTAGCAAGCTGTACTGTGACTTAATTTTATAGCCAATGACAGTGCTGGCTTGCAAAACTCTCTTAATCATGAAAAAAAAACAACAAAAAAAAAACAACAGAACTTTGGATGGTTCTAAATGAACAATACACAAGCTCCAAGGCAGAAGGTCAGTCAGTGGCCTCTTTCTGGCAGAAAAATAAGTTAAAGTTCAAAATTTGTCTGCTAGCAATCCATAGCACACTAACCATGCTTAGAAATTAACTGTAAGTGGTGTAAGCCACAATTTCCTAATGAATTTACACAGACGGCCAAAAAACGACATGGATAAATTAGTCCCGCTGAATGTTTGCACTATGATTGTATCAGGGCATAGAACTGGTCAAGACAAAAGACGAGGACAATTTTTTCTGATTCCCCTCTCCATCAAATGCAAAAATTCATGCACAATTTTAACCTCTTCTTTTTGTGTTAGAGGATCATGACTGAAAATGCGAACTGAAACCTATCTGCTTGCAAGAATTTGCCTCAATCAACGCAGAAGTACGTGTTACTGGCTCATGGAAAGCTAGGAGGTTCTCAATGCAAGGCAGGAAGTGAATATCACCTATAGCCAAAAGCACCTCGCTTAGAGAGTACCCTACAAAATGCACAACTCTCCATGACTCTCCTCCCTCATAAATCATGCAAAATCACAAGGTGGAAGCACTTTCCACCAAACACACACACACACACACACACACAAATCACTCGCAAATGCCTACGTAGCATGGTTTCAAGTTTCGTATAAATTTGAAGGAGTCAGTATTGGCTGCTAGAAGCTGAACATATCATAAACATGATATGTCTTCAATTTATGTCATTTCATTTTTGGCAAGTCTTGATGTTATCATCTCCCTCTCATAGATATTTAATTTTGTGAAGCAGAATAATTTTTTTGTTATTTTTGATGCTACTACTTGTCACTGACAAAGTATTAGCCCAAGAAAATGTGGGGAAGGGATCCAATGACCAATTTAATTTTTACTGCCAGCCTGATACCTGCATTTTAAATTCTGGATTCATCAATTGCATTGGTCCTATCAACAGTTAATTTTTCTGCTATCATAACAGAATGTGAATAGCCCAAATGGCAGATTTCTGGAAATGAACAAAGCATGTTTACAACTGATTTCGTTAAAACCAAACAGGGGCACAGTTCCCATACACCACCACCACCACCACCACCACCACCACACCCCAAAAGAACAAAAAAGACCCAAGAAACTCCTCCCCATGTCCCAATGAAATCCTCATAAACAAGGAAAATTCTCTGCCCTGTTGTATAAAATATCTTCTTTTTGTCAAGGGTGAATTACCACTATTTTGAAAACAGTCTGATTGCTAAATACCCAGGTAATAATTTTTAAATGTGAATTTTTGAAAATTAAATCTATAACATGCTGATCACACAGCAAAACATCTGTAACATGCTAATTACTCCCTTGTCATTTTGATGTTGTTAGTATCAATAAATTGCTTCAACACAAACACTGCATCATGAATAAAGTACCACATGCCCATCTTCCCAGTGAAATAATGACAAAAATAATTAATATACAAGAAAAAGGTCCAGCTCCCTTGTTTTAAATTTAAAAAAATAATACAAGAAGTACTTGAAACACTCAAAGTAACCATATGCAGACACATGTGACCAAGGGAGCTTACCGTACCCAAACATGCAGCAAAGAGAGGGTCGAAAGAAAGGGACTGGGTATTAATAATTTAAGCGCTCGGTCCTCGTTCGTTGTTTATTAGTTATAATTTGCACCTTGAGGATTCCATGTAGTTGTCCTATGTTGTGCTGGATCCTAGTTGTCAGCACTAGCTTAGTGAGCGAGCTGATTACATTTACTAGGGATTCTCGGTATGCACACGTTGTGTACCGAAGGTTAGCTGTGTGAAGACTAGCATCATTATAAAAAAGGGGTTGGCAGACTTTCTGAGGATCTGCCCAGTCCCTTTCTTTCAACCCTCTCTTTGCTACGTGTTTGGGTACGGTAAGCTCCCTTGGTAAGCATGCGTCTGCATACGGTTACTTTGAGCGTTTCAAGTACTTCTTGTTGGATTGATAATTTAAGCGATCGGTCCTTGTTTGTTGTTTATTAGTTAAAAATGGTTAAGTTTAAACGCTATGCAAAAATATTTAAAATACTAGCTGGTTATTTAAAAGAACAGTGCTTCCATCTGGCAGTGATTTGGCACATACTGGTCTGTAAGTTTCTTTTTCAGCCATATTTATCCCACGAATCCCAAATTAGGTGATTTTCTACTCACTTTAACCGTCCATCTTTTGCTGCTGGTGTTTCTGGCACCACTGATTTGACAAAAATAGGAAGGCTGCCATGGCTACTATCACTGCCTCCCACAACGGAAAACCCAAGGCTTCCACTTGGACTGCGAAGCAACGTGAGAGTTTTTACCGTCTGACATATCCTGCACAAAGACAGAAGTCAGTATATTTACAAAGTTGTCAAAAGTACTAGTTATGAAGCTCCCATCAGAAAAAAAGCTGTAACATATGTATCTGTGCACTCTCCAGGAAAATACACTCTTTGCAGAATGATCCATTTTACAGTTACTATATCAGCATCTACTCTAATAGGCTAGTGCATTTAACAGGTGCCATCAAGAACCAAAATCATATTCATCTCACCTAATATCACGAAACAAACAAGTCAGTGGTTACAATCCTTTCTACTTATCCTTGTCATTCACTATCTCTAGTCCATACAATGGAATGCCCACAAATGTTACAGGTGAAAGGGCCCAAGTGGGAGAGGGCATACAAAAGGTCATACAAGCCAGCTAGACATTAATTTCTCCTAAGTCTTTTAGTTTATTTCTTTCCTGATCAGGCTACCAAACTTGAATTCCAGACTTCACTGACACCCGATGATTTAAACGTCTTACTCCAAACGTCCTACCACGCACAGCTACTAGTAAAATACACCAACTTACAGCTTGTTTGATGAAAAATGTACCCACAATGAAAACCTTACTTTTGTTCACAGTTAACACCAGTGTGAATATAGACACACAATAAGCTTACTTTGGCATCTGAAGCCAGAACATCCAGGAGGGAGAGAAATTTCCTGGGCCATCCAGTGTCTCTGCACCTTCAATGATCTTGAGGGTTAAGTTCCGCACATTGGACTGCAGTTTGATTTGCCGAACACCCTCAGCATGGGTAAGACCCAGCAGGTTGGAACCATTAATGGACAGCAAAACGTCTCCTTTCTGTGGAATAAACTAGGAATTTGCTTATTTGCACACAGCCTACAAATTCATGCTATAATTTTATCTAATTTCCAGCTTCTGCAATGAACTAATTATTACAATTCCTTATCCCTGAATGTCAAGTACACAGTGCTGCAAAGGGAGCTAACTAGTTGGTACCATGTTTGAATGGCTTGTGCTCTCCAAGAAATTTACTTCATCAGCCAGATTTTTATTTCAACTTTTTAGGTTGTGTGTGT
>SMGT01006397.1:96563-136429 GCA_004794575.1 Lanistes nyassanus
GTGTGTGTGTGAGAGAGAGAGAGAGAGAGAGAGAGAGAGAGAGAGAGAGAGAGAGAGAATCTGTGCATGCTTGTGCCTGTGCATGCAAACACATAAGAAAAAGAAGTAAACATACAAAAGACCTAGCAAGTGCACCTCTTAGATAAGCAGTGTTTGATAAATCTTCAGCTGTCTTACTGCTGAAAGACCTCCAAAACAGTTTGGGACTAGTTCATTTGACAATGCTTATTCTAAACCTGAAACCAAACTCTTATATTTTCTCTGACCCTAAACTGCTACAATGCTGAGAAGATATGCACCCGTTTTCCAAGGGTATAATGAACACATGGTGTACCTATATACTGTTGTGCATGATGCAAATCAGTTGCAGAAATGTTCACATTAGAATTAAATAATTAATCTAATATCTGTCTCTGGCTGATGACTTGGGATTTCCATCAAGGCAGAGAGTGCTTCCTGTGCTGTACCTTTTCTGTGATATACGTTACTAATACTACTGCAAAAAATGGTGGAAAAAGAATTTTGGGGGATTTGGCTTGAAATGTGTTAATTTCATCTGTGATCAGCTGAGTTTCTATCAGTTTTCTGGAAGGAGGGGACACAGTTGCTTGATACTATTCAGTCTATATCATGTTTTGTCACACCTTTTGTAGATCAATGTGAACTGGTTACAGATTTTTTTTCTATTTTAAAGCAGCAAAATTATAAAAAGACATAAATATCAAGTCTAGCATCATAGGAAAGGTGTTCGTAACAAAATGATAGATATTCTTCCACTGACCTTTACTTGTCGACATCGACCAATGCACCCTCCTTGATTGATGTTGGTAACATAGATTGGTGTGTCACCTCGTTGGCTCACTAAGCCACCCGCAATGCTGATCCCCAATGTCTCTGAAGGATCCTGACAAAAAAAAACCCCAACAACCCTGCTGAAAAGCTTATTCATTTGTCATTTTATCAGATGCAATATGTTAGATGAAGTTTGCCTTGCTGTCACTCCCAGTTCTACAGCCTTCCATCCAAAAACCATAAAGACAGTCATGGCACTTGATTGACCAATACGAAAATGTCTGGCACTTAGAGTGGCTTAACTAAATCCTACCGCAGGTCTCAAAACTCAT
Source organism: Lanistes nyassanus (assembly GCA_004794575.1). Lineage (NCBI taxonomy): Eukaryota > Metazoa > Mollusca > Gastropoda > Architaenioglossa > Ampullariidae > Lanistes > Lanistes nyassanus. Next base: position 97,688 of record SMGT01006397.1, read on the forward strand.
GCCTCCCATATGGACGCACACTTTTCAACCTTTTTTTCAAGACTTTGTAAGAAAATAACCCAAAATGATAGAAACACATTTAAACTTTGTTGTAAATATCAATGAACAAAAAAAACTCATGTGTTTATCTTGTTTCTTACACCTTGTTCCTTAATTTACAAATCCTTTGATCGCAACACAACTGAAGTTGAGTAAACAAAAGTGTTGCGGATGCAGAGTCAGCACAAATATGTTCTTTGTACAAGCAATTGAAGCAAAAAACTAACTTGAATGATAATATGGTCCAGAAATGACTGAAAACCTCTGAAAATAATGAAAAGTAATAAATAATCCATGGAATGTGCCCCAGCTTGAAGAAACACAGAGTGACTGTCTGCTTTCCTCCTTAAGATTTGTTATCCACAGTCTGCTCGATCCTGTTTACACCATGTGCTCACTCACTTTCCTCTTCCGAATCACTTGCTTGGTCCTTTCAGGCACAAATATCTTTGTCTTCATCCATTTCATCATCATAAATTTTCAAAACAATGTTGTTTTCCTCATCACTGTATGCATTGAAGAGTAAATCTAACGTTTCCTCGAGTGACAGGACAGGTGCTGCTATGTGATTTCCAGCCGTTTTTCACTCGCTTAGTTTATGGTCGCAAACTGGTTGAAATGTCAGTTTAACCACAATATAAGGGAAGTAAAACAAAGAAATGATTTAGCTTTTGAAAGCAGGAGTTCTTTACCTTAGACCATTAGCCATTCCCTGCTAATTGTCAAACAGTAAGTCTGAAATTTCGGACCTGCTTCAGAGACCGGTGCACATGCTATGGCCGATAAATTGGACATGCGGTAGGACTAGGTTAAACACAAGATGCTTACCTTTGTGAAGGACACAAGGCGCTCCTTACAGACGTTGAGCAAGGGACAGACTGGAGCATCCAAGTCAAAAGAAAATGCACCAAGTTTGGCCATTTCGGATGAGGTAGATCGAATCAGGTCAGGAGTCTGGGGTCGACTTGTCCGGGAAACCACAAACTGAACTCTGTCGGGACTCGTCTGAAACATTTTGCAAAGAATTTCACGGTAAAAAATGCTTACAAACTCAAAAAGTCACAAAATGTCGTTAAAAGAAACCAAAAAATGAACCTGACTGGTCTGATGAACATACCACAAATTGGTTTAAGAAATAATTCAGTAAACAGGATTCCCAGGTAGATGGTACATCTCAATAAAAGGACTTTAAAAAGGACCACTTTTAATTTTAAAAGGACCTTACAACCTGAATTGTTTTGTTTACATTTTTTCAGTGAAATATGTTGTTGTGTTTAAATACTCCCAACGCTGAAGTTATAAAATGTATTGGTTACAATTAACACATTTTTATTAATTAAAACTGCCAAGAGAGATAAAGCAATGTATTATCCTTCCCTCCACAAAAGGGCTTTTAGAAGGAATCAAATGCATGCAGGTCACTTGTTGCAAATTTGTGATTTTTAATTTCAGTAGTAATATATGCACAGTCACAACTTTAATAGTTTGGTGTCCACAGAGCAGAGATTAGAAAGTTGCATAGGAAAAAAGCTGAAAGGGAGGGCCCTGGGACCTGCAGAAGGCTTTGCTAGGGATAGGGGGTTGCTGAAGCACTTATAACAGTTTAGTGCACAAAATCATGTAGTTGTGTTGATTAAAAGCAATCCTCTTTACATCCCTCACACTGCTCTTCTTCCTCCATAACCCAAAAGAATCTACGAACTTCTCAAAACACCCCCCTACCCGAAATTTTTTACCCAAATTTACACATTTTGAAACTGTCCTTAGCTGTTCATGCAACCAAACATTACAATAGGAAGGAATGCATCTCGATACAGCTGTCAGTAAAACAGATACTTGATAATGGCGACAAACGGCAGATGTTTGTGCCACATAACTTATTTGGTCTAAGGATGACTGTCATGTCAAAAGTAGTTTGCCAATATTCAGGTTTAGTGACTATATACAGCTCAATAACTTCATTGTTCTTTACGATTACATCAATTACGATTACACAATTGGTAACCGATATGTTTAGAAGTTCATACGCACTCCCCTTGCACCAAGATTGATTGTGAGCATCTTTTTTAATTGCTTCATAGAGCTACAGTGCATGACGGTTGATTGAATATGAGCGTTTTTGACGATTTTGGAAAAATTGTATAAAAAAAACTATTAGTGATAGAAACATAATTCCAATGCAGTTTTAAACAACGATTTTTTTAAAAAACTGTCGTTCCTACCTGAGATCTGTCTGTTGCTGATTTTATGTGGAAGACTAACCCTAACCCTGCTGATTTACGTAACGAGCTGAATGTAAAGAGAATCTTGAAAATCTTCTAGTAACACCAAACACTTGGCTATTACAGCCGTTTGCAGCACTTGTAATCCTTAACACCTGGTGGAAATTATCCATAGATGCCATGAGTTTAACCAGGATGAAAGCCACCCACAGCAACAGACATAATCTTGAGAAAACTCTAGGAACCACCTGCTTGTCGTGCAGAGAAGCGTTGGCTTTGACCATGGCAAGTGGCCGCACAGATTTGAAAAAGTGATATACTTTGTGATCTAAGGGAGTAAACTATAGAAAATTGATTATACTATTTGAAAATGACAGTTACCTCCCTTGTCGGTGAATCTGTTTAAAAATTTGTAAAAAAAACCCCAAAAGTAAACGAAACCCCGATTTCGCTACACCATGCACAGTAGCAAATTCCAAACGAATTCGAGAACTCGTTTTGATGTTAATGAATTAATTACAGCAGTCTGAGTTTTGATTTTGGAGCTATGACTTCAGAATAATTACAGATCTCACAACACAAATAAATCTATCAAGGTTTTCACCAAAAGCATAATCTGTCCTGATGGTAATTCTTCTTAACTCCTCTTACTAACCACTAATTCACCCACAACACAAAGGATAAGCGCGCTGTGTTCTGATTTGTAGTTCTGCAAAGTACTTTTTTCTTCTCTGTCATCATCCGTCTGCCTATCAAACGGAACTGTATTCTTTTTGTGTTTCCTTCAATAACATTCAAATGCCAGCATGCAATACGAAGTTCGCTTCATCCCTTAACCACTTTCTGCTTTCAAAACACAAAATTTATTTTCTATTTGCCCATGTGAATTTTTATAGGCTTAGGTATTTCAACAAACAACAACAAAATTTGCAGCATTATCTTTTTATGGGATGGATAGATGGTGGAATATTAACATAGAAACATATTGTGCAACCGAGTGTTGGAGATTTAGGCGGGGTAAAGGGGGGGGGGGGATGCTGGAAATTGAGGTGGTGCAAGGGATATCAATCAGGTGCAAACATAAGCATAGAAAATATTTCATTTTACTATCCTTATAGGGCCTCATCTTATTTCCTTTGCATGTCTACGAGACAGCAACAACAGAAAATTCAAAAATAACATGCTCTGGAAAAAGGCTCCAGAAAGGTACCCAAAAGGACTGAGAACTTTATCAAAGGACTTAGGAAAAATGAAAAAGGACCTTTAGCAGAATTAATGGGCTTTAAAGGTATTTATTAGACATTTTAAAATTAGCACATTTTATCTACACTAAGATTATGAACAACAGGATAATTTTAAACAGATGACAGAGGTATATTTCTGTCAAAAGTGCACATTTAAAGATCTAAATTTAAAAAATTCAAAATGTAACTGATCCCGTAGATTTAAGCACCTGAATGATATGAGCAGCCTGTTCTTGTGTTCCATATGTGATGTCCTGTCCATTTATCTCCAGGACACGGTCATCAGGTTTCAGACGTCCATCAGATGCTGCCAAAGACCCTGGGATCTGTTGACAGTAAATGTGCTAAATATGCTGTTGGCAGTAAATGTACTAAATGTGCTGTTGACAGTAAATGTACTAAATGTGCTGTTGACAGTAAATGTACTAAATGTGCTGTTGACATTTAAATGTATTAAATTCACTGCTGATAGTAAATCTACATTTACTGTTGACAGTAGGAGTACTAAATGTACTGTTGACAGTAAATGTATTAAATGTACTTTGACAGTTAATGTAAATGCACTTTGACTCTTGCTCCTACCTTAGCCCCACAATCCAGACTAAATATCAAGAATCTTTTGCATTTCTGCAAACAAGTCAGGAATACTGGAGTGAATCTGTTTATGTTGTGTGCAAGCAAGTAAAATAAGAAATCTGTGATATATAGTTTTAGATGCAGACAAAAATGTACACTTTTTGAGGGAAGAGCAATGGATAATATTATCACCTGGCTTACGAAAATGTTCATTTTAGCCATTGTTCAACTTCACATTTCCCACTTTAAAGTGACTAGAATGGCATTGCACCAATTTTTTTTTTGCTCATTTACCCATATGAAAGTCTTTGTCATGCGAACTTTTCTGAATACAAGTAAATGATAAAAACTAACTCACCAGGGTAAGGATATAAACTCCAGGGCCATTTCTTGTGGAGGGGAAAAAAAACGTCATTAGAAAACTAGAAAACTTGGATTAAGCTAAATTATTATTCAACACCACCTAAAAGTTTTTCATTTCACATACAGCTTTTTTTCTTTTTACTTTACTATCTTTGTATAGTTGTATATTGTCCCATACATGATACATGCATGCGGCTTTGTAAGTGCACATATATGGTCATTCCTGCATATTAAATTATCTCCCAATCTTGTTCTTACCTTCTTCAGACTATGACACTTCAATATAAAACGAAAAAATGTACCTTTTCCCAACAAGTTTGATTCCAAGCTGTCTGTTTTTATGTTTCATCAGTGTAATCTTCAGGATTTCTGACACAAAAGACATATGGGAAAAAAGTTCTTCAATATGGGTTCATTCAGGATTCAGTTCTCTAAAACTGGCATCTCCCTTTCTTAACCAGATGAATGTGCATCTTAGTTCACCAAACTTTGTCATATGCATTCATTTATCTGCTCAAGAAATCCCTTTAGCCCACCAACTTTAACTACAGTTTCTAGAATCCAAACATTTTTACAACAAATGAAAGAGAACTGCTTCTTCTTTCTCTACATAAAAATATTTTAACATCAACAGCTTTTGCACTGTTTGTGCTAGAATAGTAGAATGCCTTGAAGTACATCAAATGACAGTAAGGGAATTTTCACTTGAGATGATGGCTTCTGATAATACTGACATCAAAAAGATGCTTTCTTTTACCCTCTTTCTCTATTGGACGACTATCTTCAGCTCTCTCTCTGTACACAGTGAGGCGACATACAGGCAGGAAATTGGTCAATGCTTGGTGAGCATGATAATGTGAGGCCTGTGTCAGGTCATCTCCATTGACCTGCAAAATGGAAACATAAAAAGTAGTGCACTTTGTTATGGTTCTTAACTTCTGCACAAGATTTGTACTTTCATCTTAGGGTTGCATATCAAAACTTGGTTTCAAGTTTGCTATATATCTATGTAAAAACTATTTTAAAAGATGAGATCACGTGAAAAGTTTTGAAACAAAGTGTTCAACAAATATATATACTGAACACAAAACAGAAATTGATACATGTTTTATACACCTCAGTTGTTGTTTTTTCTCACCTCCAAGATCTGATCACCAGGCTTCAACCGACCATCATGTGATACAGCTCCCTCTGGGAAAATTTCTTGTATCACTGTACATATCTGCAGAATAAAAAGTCAAATTAGTTCAAGCAAACCAATAAATTAAATCCGACAAATGTTTCAGTGCATGACCGTTTTCTTTCACAAATCTTTATTTTTCTGTGCAGCATCTGGAGGGTGATCAGTTTTTCTTGCTGAGTTTCTTTTCTTCCCCAGACAATGATAAACTATATGCTATACAGTATTGTTATCAACAAGAACTAGCAATGCATGCCATGCAGCATCGCAAAATAAGACTTACGGGTCATTGCCTAAGAAATGTTACACAGCGTATCTGTCCCAGTCACCTTAACAGAATATAATAAAAGATAGATGAAAAGGCCCCTGCAGTTTAAAATCGTAACTCACCAAAGGAGTGTCACAACCACCTACAATACTGATGCCAAGCTGATCGTCTTCTTTTCGTTGGATTTCTATTGTAGATACTTCTCCCTCGGATACTGGGTTCTTGCCTACAAAAAACATATAAGCCTAATCAATATTCGTAAAATTAAAAAGGAAATTCTACCCTCTGATTTCAAAGAAAGAAAATTAAATATGTAGTCAAATGAAGACATCCTGTGATGACAGTGAAAAGCTGCTTTACCAGAGGCCTGGTCACGAAAGGCGCACTCCCACAGATGAGACTGCAATGCACTTCTAGGTCCTTGAAATCCACAACCTAAGCTGGACTTAATGCACCTTGTCACTGCACCCCGACACCTGCATCATAAACAGTTCAACTTTTGCCACTGCCTAGCAATGTGACTCTTCTCACAGTAATATGCCCAACACTTGCATCCTGGTCATTTTTTTTATAAACCATTGCTAAACAATAAAGAAAACGATATTTAAGATAATACAAAGGAAAGTATCTATTTGTACCAAAGCTAGGTGGGATTGTGAGTTAAACTTGCATGTTTTTTGCTCAAGAACAAAATATTTTGAACACAAATCAGTTCAAATTTTAAAAATCAATTTGAACAAAATGTATTGCTGATCAAAGCCCCCATTGTCTGGGAAAATGATTAAAAGGGACTATGAAAAGAATTGGACACGAATTCTAAACTTCTGGTCATTAACTAGTCCACTGGCATTGGAACTGAACAAAATGAATTAGTAACCTCACTCTCACTCATTCTTAAGATAATCACCCCCAAACTGTTTTTTTTAAAAATCTTTTTGGTCATGAGAAAAAGAAAATGTTCTGCTACATGCACAGAAAGGCAAATACAGAATGTTAACCTGTGGAGAAGATGAGCTTCAAGTTCAGAGCGAGGTAAGACCTCCTCACAGTAATCCACATTGGGACACACCACCAGCAACTTGTCCAGCAGCCTACACACACACACACACAAACTTATTTCCATGTCAAACTCTTCATGTTCTTGAAATTACAATTTGTCAATTGTCTCTCTGCAAATAAAATCTCTCAGTTATTTTTTCTCTCCCTCATACAGAGTACATAAAGATCAGCATCATACTAACACAGAGTGCATCTACGGTTATGCTATTTGATGATACTTCCATGACTGGAACAGTTGTGATCTTTGTCTTCTTGTAAAACCCCAGCTAGACACTGTTCTTACAATCATCAATTGTTTTATGCTATTTGACTATTTAGTACTGAATAATTGTAATAAAATATATCCCAAATGTTTTTTATTTAACTTTTGCTGTTAATATTTACTTGTGTGTGTTATAACTTTAGAGGTCATTTGTTATAGTGAGACATGTAATATTTAGTTGTATGAAAATGTTCTTTGCTTCTGCACACTCATCTCTTGTGCAGTACGACTTGCACAAACTTCCAAATGCTTTAACTAAAAGCGTGCATTGACAATGTTGTTTTGTTCTCTATCTCTCTATCATAAATGAACTGTCTGAAACTGTGAAAGAAGAACGAAACAGGCATTTACAGCTAGTAACATTGAGCTCAAGATTTGTTTCTAATTCAATATCCCCAATATATAAGTTCACTTGGTCTCTTCATTTCTGCTGTTTGTTACCGAGGGATTAAGTTGCAAATTCTACTCAATCTTTAATTATTCCTGGTATCAGCAACAATGCTACTGCTCCAGTATCAAACTTGTGCTAATGATATAACTTTAAAATGCTTTGATTGTCCAGATACTAAACAGCATGGATCTTCTTGTGACTAACACAAAGCTTTATCTTTTTATGGCTTGTGATTAACAGGTAAGGGTGGAGGCTGACAGAGTCAAGAGAAAAGGTGGCGGTGGGGGAGTGGAGTAAGAGAAAAGAGCAGACTCCTTAGTGACACAAGGGCTCACCTTACAGGTGATAAAAGTACACCAAGCCTGTTATGCTTTGGCAAAGTCATCCTCCACAGCCGCCAAAAACAATATTACAGCTTTTGCATGTCCACTTCTTCAAAATTAACCCCCAATTTAGTGTAACTTTTCATCTATATATTTAAAGTTGAAAGCAGCAGATTCTGTAGTCTTTGTTGACATTTTCATTCAGATATTTAAAGTTGTAAGGCAGCAGTGATGATGTTGGTCTTTGTTGACACAACAGTCAACACAACAGTGACGCGGTTGTAAGTCTTTAACGGTTATGTTTTAATCCTTTTAAACTGTTGGAGTAGCAATTCTATTCAATGGTCAATTTAACTGTTTGCCGATAAAAATCGTTCGCATTCCCACTTCACAGCAGCAATGCAATCGGAATTTATCATAGTTATAGGTATAGTATTAGTAATACGTCTTTCTTGCGACGTCCCGTATCTAGATCTATGTGGCTGTTGCCGTGTCGGATCTCTCAGCGATCCGTAGACCTTCACAGCTTGCGAAGTATCTTAAATTGTGACACGAGAGTGATATATCCAGTGATCCACCATTGAGAGTTTTGCTGAATAATAATTTGAGAAACAAATCCAGAAGATAGTTATCCCAAGGATAGATTTTCACTGACTTGTCAAATTCACAACTGCCTAGCTAGTGCCTTTTTTTAGAACGCGCTTCACTTTCACTTTTCAAGTTGTGTACATTTTCGCGGCGTTTGACGATGTTGCTGCCTCCCAGAAACTAAACGCCATTCCATGTGCGTTCTTAACCATGCAGTCTGCCTTCCAGCTTGATGTGGCTGCGTTCTAGCAAACACTCACCACTTAGCCTAGTACCTTCGATTCGCACATCACACATGGCTTGCGTGAGCCGCATCAAAGAATGGACCCCATGGGCTCTTTCACTTTCAGCCGTAGCGCACGCCAGCTTGATCTCCCGGTGCTCTCGGCAAGCAGCTGCTAGCATCTACTCACTGGACTACCTTTCAGCCGTATCTGATCGCCTTACCAGCGCCCACTGTGCCCCGCGGGGTAGCGGGGGCATAGTTCGATCTGTGGGCGAGCCACGACCCTACCCACCGTTTTGTGTACGAAACCGTTGCCATCAGTGGTCTCATACTTTGATACTGTCGTAGTCTAACGGTTCCACTACATCTAATGCATGTGCATGACATTTCAAATTGTTGAAATAAAAGAAAATTTTGATTTTCCCCCAATTTTTGAAAATGTGATGCAACTGTGATACTGTCACTAGGGAAAAACAACCTGAAAATAACAAGCACTGTACTTAAAATGCACTGCAATGTTTTAAGCCTGCTGATTATGATCTGTCATCTAGTAATCAGAACAAGTGATGTTTACCCTTAACACCAATAACAGTCCCTATAAAGAACTAATTTTTTTAATCGAGTCTGCTACTATGGTCTAATGCCTTAATAGGTATCGTGCAGAAGTATCAAAATTCAAAACTTTAGCAAGCACACTCTAGTAACTTCGAGAATATATATGGCATTTCTGACATACCATGTCTTTTCTTGTGATGCATTTATAATGTATACACTGATGTGTATACTCATGCGCACACGCACACACACTTTCTGTATCTGCTCTATGTCCAAGTACACTCAACTACATAGTCACAATGCTCAGTTTCCATTGTAATTTCATGAAATCCAAGAACAAAAACGAAAAAGCAGGAACAGATAAATCAATATAGTCAATAAACATGGGTATTGTACCTTTCATAGTTAACATAATGGAAAACCATTGTTTGCAAAGTGGGGTTTTCTTTGATGGACTCAAAGATATTGCTGAGTGATGTTAGGGTGCAGGTATTGTCTTTAGCTAACATGTCCACATCTAAATTGCTAATAGAAAATAACTGTGTGTAGGGCAAAGACATACCCCAGTAGACCACAGACAAAATTAAGATCAAATCACTTAATTACACAGGAAAATAAAAATGAGGCCAGGAAAAGATCAGTATTAGCATCAGTATTTGAAAACACAGACTTTTATTTTTAGAACCAAACTACTAAAAACATTTTAGCAACTACTCTTTTATTTACCAACATTTTCTTAATGCTTAATATTAGCCATAGCTGTTAAGTGTTATTATCTTACAATGCTGTAACCATCATTAAGACAATGTGTGCAAAAGCAAAACATTAAACAAGTTGTTGTTCATGTGATACATATACTATGTATATTACTACTATATGTACATTGTTAACTCTTTGACACCGTGCGAAAAACCGACAGCCCGCTCCATTGGCACTGCGTTTCCGCCTTACGGGCGAGATTAAGTCCGTTCGAATTATGATTTTTAAAATTTCATCTGCTAATCTTTTAAGGGAAAGAACTCTTACAATGGAAAGCTGAATCATTTCTTCATGAGTTGCTTCCCTTTTCTGTGTTTTAAACTGTCAATGAGATTGGTTTCCGGCAAAAATTGGAAGCGAGTACTCACATGTGGTCTGTCACTTGAGAAATGCTAGATTTGCTCTTCAAATTACACGCTAAAGAGGAAAATGACATTGTTTCGCAAATTTACTGTGATAAAGTGGATGAAGATAAGAGTATTTGTGCCTGAAAGACCTAAGAAAGTGATTACGAAGAGAAAAACGAGCGACCACGTGTAGTAAAGAGTACCGAACAGACACTGAGACTGAATGGCGAGGACTTTTTGATTTCTTCAACTTCAGTTGTGTTTCCATCAAAGGATTTACAAAATAATGGAACAAGGTCCAAGAAACACGGTAAGAAATGAGTTTTCTTTATTTATTGTAGTTAGCAATTTTAAATAATGTTTTTATTGTTTTGGGGGATTTTTGTATGAATTTTTGAAAAAAGGCTAAAAATGCCCCGGCCCCCCGGACCTACTCTAGGTAGGATTCTCCGTCACGATTGAGTTAACCCTGGTACTAATGTAGCAAGCACATAGAAATGTCATAACATGTCAAATGTTTTTTCAGCTGCTCACCTGCGCACCAGGATGCTGGAAAGCTGGCATTCCTTTAATGACAAGGCTTTGCGGTCAATGGGGCACTGACGCTGAATCCGCAGGTAGTTTCGCAAGCACCTGGCACAAAATGTGTGTCCACATCGTGTGTCAAGTGGGCTGACCAAAGGCTGCAGGCAGATTTGGCACATCAGATCCTCATCCACTGCCTGATAGTAGTCATACAAATGTGTGCCTTGTGGTTCATGCAGCTGGCCACATGAAGGGCACACAGTTGGATCCCAGGTTGCGTGAGGCAGGGACATGATTCCGACACTTTGAAGGCAGCACCACCAACTCTTCCTCCTTCACACTCCCAGGATTCCCTCCTTGTCCACCCTAACGAGTTCCACTGATGTCAGGACATCATGCCGAACCTTTCTTCCCTCTATCCAAATCAGGAACGATACATGAACACGTGTGTATTTTTGACATGCAGACTTCCTCTATTGTCTTGGCCACGGCATCATTAAGCACATGGCTGCACCATCCTGAGTAAAACCTGTGAGGCTGACACTCAAAAGCTCAGTCACACACCTACTGCTACCAACCTGGGCGTGCGTCCACAACAAACAACACTTGCAGTTTCCTCTGCACGCCAGACCTACTATAGGCAAGGTTGCACCCTCACATTTTGTCAGTCTGGAGTAAACGATGCGTGGCATGGTAATCCAACAGGCAAAAAATACAGGATCCAATCTGACTTCTAGTTGTCAAGCACATCTTAGCATTCTAGCTGGGAGGCCCAGTTCACTGGCAGAAGAAAACTTGTGACTGGCCTGCAGAACACAAATGGGAGAAATGTATGCTTAAAAAAAGAAAGCAAGCAAGTCATGCACATGTATTATCACTATCAATGTACATGTATTTTCTATGAAGCACAGAACATTTAAGTATTTCATGGTTCTGATAAATGATTGCATGCTAGCTTCTGTTGAGTACAAATATATACAAAGGAGAAAGATGCTGAAGAACCAGTAAACAAAAAACTGTAGAAAGCATGCTTTGGATCTAAGCAGTCTTCTGAAATAAAAATATCATTACCAATCAACCAGTTTTTGTTCCTGCAACAGTTATTTTTAAGACTTAAAAAATCAAATCTTTAAACTATCAGTGTAGCTGCCTTGAAGGCAGCCTAAGGTGGACCCAAGACACCAGATAATGTGTGCAGATGTCAAAACAAAAGGGAACACGTGAAAAACTGCAATGCATGTGCAAACCATGTGTAATGTGAACACAATTCAACCATGTTGAAGGACAGGTGGGTGTTTACAGATGCAGTTAAAGGCAGTTTGTAACCATGCCTCTCAGACAGCGACTTGGTGATACTGATTGCAGCAATGCAGCTAGATGGCTGCAGGAAGGCAATGGGATCCGTGAAGAACCAGTAAACAATTGGGAGTATCCCATTAAGTCACTGTGATATTACTAGACCACTACCACCAGACAGGAAGTTTCACCGAGCAGAGACAAATGGGATGCCGTGATCGACCCCCAGACAAAAGGACAGGTTTGCCATCCTGTCAGCTTTATGTGGCAGAACAGCCACTTCCAACAGTCATGACCACCCAGTAACACCACCATCGGTGACCAGACAGTTATGATCTGGCTACATGAGGCTACCTTTCACCATGTGCAAGGCAACCTCACTCTTGTCCTTTACAGGGATGACATTCTGCAACCCCTGGTACTGCCAGCTCTTCAGGCAATGGGACCAGGCATGATTGTCCAGGATGGCAAGGCCAGGTTACATGGGGCTCGGGTCATCACCACCCTCTTGTAATAGCAGCAGTGAGTCACATGGAGAAGCCAGTGAATTCACCAGACCGTAACCCAAATGAGCACCTGTTAGGAGCAAACCACCCACTGCCAGCTGACCTTAACCCCTTGGTTCTTTTGCTTCAGCAGGAGTGGCAAGCGATCCCACAAAAGATTCTAGGGACATTGGTTCAGCTCATTCAACAATGAGGGCTTGCTTGGGTGCAAGCCAGTGGAAGGCACATACTTTTTTGACATCGATTATTCTGTGCTGCCTTTGCTCTCACTTTTGTATATGTCGGCTGTGTTTTTTGCTGACAGGAAACTTCACTGTTGCAATAAAAATAGCCATTTCATCTATTATTGGTCCTTACATTAATGAATAAAATTCACTTTATCTTCAATGTGACTACAGGTTTGTGTTTTGGCATCAAGTAGCCCATGCTTTCAATTTTTTTTTTTAGTTGTCTATTTTATAGCAATGTCTTCTGCTTTGGTTTTTCAATCAGACAGGACAGTTCTTTAAAGGAAAGATCATTACTTATTTTCTGGAATGATGTAAGCATTACATCATTCAAATAATTCTATTAAAAAGAAAACAAAATAACAATGGGTTCATCTTTTTATGATAACCTGCCAAAATAGTCTAGTTTATATTTTTGTTAATACATCCAGAAACAAGATCACATAAATGTACATATATCTATGTCTGGCACAATTGGTTCATTAATATTATATTTGTACAAATATCAATCCAAATAAGCTACTTGTTTTTAGTATCACTGTGGTCATGATTTTGCTAAGGGGAAAGAACATGACAGATCCTAAGTAAAATGAATAAATCTGGTTCCACAAAAAATCCAAATAATTCTTAATACAATTTGTTAAAATAAAACCATGAAACGCCCCAGTAACATCTCTTTACACGCTCTTGTGTGAAGTATTTGCAAGACTTTGCAACGAAAGCATTTTTCAGTGAACAGTATTTTCGAGGCAGTTTACATTTAAAAGCTGTTGCTTACCCCAAAATGTAAGCCAGAACACCCACTCCTCTCTATATTACACTCGTCACATCCTCCTTATCTGGCAGCACTTAGGAAGGGTGCACACAATCATACAATGACAGCGCATCATAACCGCAGCAACAATCACCTCACTCACAGTGGTCCACGAAAAATCTCCACTATCGCAGCAAAATTAAAAAATAGTGCTCTGGTCTTTCCTTGACATAAGCGCAGAAAAGGCTTAAAATAACACTTTGCCAAGTCCGCGGGTACTCACGCAGAGCGTGTATAAAAGGTCGAGAGGCAGAGGCAGCTTCTGTGTACACTAAGACGTGTTGGATTTCTCTCCCTTCATCTGCGCTGCGTCTTTTTTTGTTGGCTGAGACCTACCAGGCGCGCGATTGCCAAAACTTTTGCAGTGGTTTGCCAGTGAGGCAAATTGAAATACAACAATCAGAAAGCTGCATTTATTATCTGTGTTTTCAAATTCAAGTAGTTGTGATAGGAAAATAACGCTCAATGATTGTTGCTTTGTGATGCTTGACGACGCAAGCTCCCGATCTCCCCTTACATCATAGCTAAAAATAGCCAGCCGCGCCTCCAGGAGCTATGGCGTTGAGGCACAGAGGTGAACAGAGAACCGAACGGTGGACTTGCCACAAGATAAAACTATGCTGTGTAAAAACTGTCAAAAACGTGCTTCTAGCAAAATATTTGATATGCAATCGTTGATAATCTGATTAGTTTTAACCTATCAATATTATACTGGGTCGAGAGAGAAGAGGTGTGTCCCATGATGCAGCATTAACCCGATCAGTATGCCGACTGACCGCAACAGCTACGCATCATTTTAAATATAACTTTACGCCTCTCAATAAGTTTGTCTGGTGATGCAAGCAAGGTCAGCTGTCTATTATGCATCATGGAAATATGTGAATTTATTCATAAACTACCGAACAGCCATTAGATTGAAAGATTGTGGGGAAAATGTTGGGGGGGGGGGGAAAGAACTTGGGGAGAAAAAGGAACAACTGTCAAAAAATAAGTTATTGACTTTCTTTCTCGTGAAGGGCGTGAGTGAAAGCCCCAGCCATACAACTAGAATACAGGGTGATAACTTGATACTAGCTATATATAAGGCTGTTTAAAGCATAAACTACAACCAAAACTGTCTGCTTTTGTGTCCTTCCAGCAATTATGCTTGTAACAATGTCCCTGCCATCTAGTCAACTTCTCTAGCTCACAAACAAGGGTCCAGGGCACATGACCAATGAAGGAAACCTCAAGGCTAATGTTCCCCCAAACCAGAAGTACTGTGTTTAAAAAAATGGGTATATGGCTCCCATCTGAATGATGACCTAGGACAACGGGTCTCCATTTTCTAGGCCTAGTGAGCAGGTGTAAAAAGTAACTGAATGATGCACATAATGTCTTGAAAACTATGAATGAAGCTATCAACTAATCAAGCCTTATTACTTCACGGAAAGTCAACTAATGTCTGACGATAATAAGCCGTTTAGCATTTCTTAGTGGTTGCAAACATTTCAATGCAGTAACTTGAGGTGACTTTGGTAGAGCTGATTAGTACTCAAAAATATAAACCTAACACGATTCTTCCCGACACCTTTGATAGTCCACACTTCCCAAGATGACAATGGTCCAGGCATGCTGCTGCGTTTACATGTAATTAAAAAAAAAAACTTTCCTGCTGGGTTTGGTTGCAAGAGCATTTGTATCTGCACCATGAGTCATAGAAACAATCACAACACATATCTCATGAGCACCTTTGATACAGCACAAATGCCCCTGTAGCTTGGCCGTAGTATCTTGAGGGGTGTATCCTGATGCTGAAAGATGACTATGAGCATTGTCTGAGTTGTATTTACCAGAGCCAAGCTATATAAATTACAGTTTCTATTCAATGTAATATAGAAAGAAGATTATAAAAGAATTGAAATTATCCAATTTAATTTTTCAGACAAGATGTTATGTTCATTATAACCTTTAAAAGTGGATATCTGAAGAAAATACCCATAAAAGTAAATTAAAAGTGCTTAATTTTTATATCATCTCTTTGTCTGTGGCTAAAGGGTATCTCCAAATTTAGGCTGGGCAATAACTGTGATAAAATACATAACCAAGACATCAGTAGTGACAGGATGCACTATGACATCAGTTATATTTTAAAAAATCCTACTCCTATACAGAAAATGTCCACCATCATCCAACTTTTCTGCTGACAGAAAAAGAGAACAATACTTAAACTGTTTCAAGCAGTTTGGGATTCCCACTTTCATAACACAAAAAATACATTTCTTCATCCAATATGAATTTTGTGACAGTTATTTACACACTATGATATATCAATGGAAAATTATATGTAATTTCTTCTGGACCTAAGGCTAAAGATACCTTAAACTTGTTTCCCTTTAAGTGTAATTTATCTAACTACTTAACTCAGATTGATATTTGAACAAACATCACTGTCCTCAATCTATTGTGTTTTATATAGATGGATATTTACATGTCTTAACACAAGCATACATATGAAATGTTGTGTGGGTTTTTTTTTTTTTTTGGTGGGATGGTAGTATTCAACTGAAAATAAGTCATGTAATTGCCCATAAAAGCTGTACTACTGTACTAACAAATTACAAGTATATAAATTGGATCAAATTAAAATTTACACATTGCTTGGACTGGGGAGTAAAATGAGGAACAAAGAAACATGCCACTGAGCTAATTACTAAGCAGAACAATCCTCAATATGAAGGGCATTAGCCCCCGTTTAGATCCTATAGGCCACACAGCATAAACAAAAACTAACATCACAAGCATCATGCTAATATTTAACCAATGAATAGAGTTAATCACTGGCCATTAAACTGTTATATAGATGACAGATTTCTGACCCTCTGAATTCGAAAGAAGAATGATTTTGTCAGAGTTTCTGTCCCATTACTGTGTTGTGTATATTTACTGTCTTACTCAGTGTTACTGTTAGGTATCTGGCCGATTTCAGATTTGCTTTGCACTTACTCAACTGACTTACTATGTTTACCAATACGGTATTGAATACCATCACCATGATGTACAGTATTTTGATCAACTCAAAAAGTCTCAAGTTTATATATTTTTATTTTCATTCTTCTGGTTTGCAATTTACTGAAAGACTCTAAAAGATTTTTTTAAAATTTACTTTCTCCATTAGTGGAAAGGACCAAGCCCCTGTCATTATGAGAATGCGAAGCAAATGAATTTAATTATAAATAAAAACACTAGACAACTAACAGTAACAAAGCCTTACCTCAGATAAAAAGTCATCCTGTCAAAATCTCTAATATTCGAAACCCACAGGGCAAACATTTACACATTAATATAAATTACCGGTTATGTTTCTTTAAATAAATCAGTTAGCAGATTGCAAAACTTACTTCATTTATGCCTCGACTGAAAAAGTCGTGAATGGGACTTCGCTGACGATCGCGACAAGAGAATAGAATGTGGTCACCGGTGATGTAATTTAACACTATTTCCCTCCCACAGATTAGTTTAACATTTTCTTGCAAACTAAGATTATTTTAAAGGTTTCAATTATTATTTTGCAAGTGAATATTTTTTGCTTGCAGTCAGAACCCATTCAATATTTTAATTCTTTTGACAACACTTACCATCACTTGCTTTTTCATCGGAAGTTCAGCCATAATGGATGCAAACAAGGCAATGATGTCACATCCCATTTCAGAGGCCTTCTTAGGGGCTCAGATTAATGTATAAATCTGGCTGTGATAATTTTTATCATCATGGTTTATTGTTTTCTAATTTAAACTTAGACTATAATGAAGCTAATATCTTAAAAATTAAATGATGAATTTCTTGTTTGTGTTAGTTCAGATTATAGATTTGCTCCTGGTTGAGGCCTTTCGTTCTGGAATGGCCTCCCCTCCACTAGTTATATATAGCATTAGAAGTCTATCGCTGAAAACTCGACGATAATTTTGTAGTATAGAGATATTTATTATTTGGACGGGCATGTCGTGGACTTCATAGTTCCTTGTTATTACTGTGATAATTTTCCACTCGGTTTTAGTTTTTTATGATCTATGCTGATCTATGCAGATTTCTGACTGGATAGGCTGCTAGCGACCTGTGTTGACGAATGGATATGCATTTCACGATATGGCGTTGCGTAGATTGACAGACGTTCTTCTACACTTCGCTGCCTCCGGAACACTGTTTTTATGAGGAACGTGTCGTTACCGGTCTGTGTAGAAGCGACGTCATGACTTCTCTCCTAAAAAACCAAATTTTAAAACACCTCTCCAAGTAAGCTGAGAGCCATTTTTTAAGCCTAAATTTTTTAAAGAGAATGACATTTTTAATGCTTTTGATCTTGAGATACTCAATTGCCGGGTGGTACGTCGTACGTAGTCACGGTAGTGTTTTAGTATAACATATACTATTTGATATACAATCAGTCACTGTGTGAATGACAGGCACAGATATAAAATCAAAGTTTAAGCTGGTATGTTACTTGAAGCATAGAGACAGTTACGGAAAAAAATACTGAAATAGTAATGGTAAATGGATCCTAATCTAAATTAAGTGGATTTTCTGTTATATTTTGTTGATAACAAGTTTACCGTAACCATTTGATTATTACTAATATTATTAATAGTTTATAGTTTCTGGGAAAGTATTAATTTATCATATTTCATCTTCAGTACACAGATCACTGGATGCAAAAGATAACTGTTTTTTTTTTGCTGTCTTCCTCCTTCATGTTTGTTCAGATGGAAAAATATCAGATAATCACCGATTTCTTTAGCATTCCCCTGTTAGAGGGCATTAATTTTCAGAAAAAGACTGTAACTGTGTCATTGATAAATGTGATATCTAGATTGAAGCATTTACTTTTTTCTTTTAGTTTTAGGCTTCACATTTTACTAACCACTACCCCTCGTGTTAAAAATTGGATAACAGTCATGTTCACTGTTTTGTGTAGGTTTACTAAAGGCCTTTCCCCTGACAAGCTGAGTGTCAGTGCAATCAAAGGAGAAGGAGAGTTGTCAAACTTAGAATTGGATGAAGGAGTACTTACAGACTTATTAGAACTACCAACATGGCTGAAAATTACAAGTGCAACTTGCAACAGGGTTGCTGTGAAGGTAAAATAAACGGAAAACCTATGGCTATATTTTTCCTCTTCAGGGAAGATTTGATTGTTTCATTCAGAGTCAACTTAACATTCCATTGTGTGATGATACTGTGTAATGAACACAACAAATATTATGGAGAAAAAACTTTAATTTTGCATTTTCCACTGTGCCTTATACATAAAATATAAAGTACACAAATCAGCAGTTTTGTACTGTGCACGATGTTAGGTCTTTCATTCTCAACAGTTTTGGGGCACTACCCCTTTGTCAGGATAACACAAACAGATAAAGACAAAAACAGATAAAGACAAAAAGCAGGCACTTAACTGAGTGAAGTCATGTGGTCTCACACAGTCACAGCATGGGACAATATGACTGGGCAGGATAGACTTGCAGAGTGAAAAGATGTTGGGGTTTTTTTTTTGTTTTTTGTTTTTTTTTTTGTTTGTTTTTTTTACTGAGGACTGTATGGTCATTATATGGAGCACAGTTTAGCAGTAACTGATATTGAGATATTGCCATCCATCATTCAGATTTTTTTTAAAAGCAGATTGATGGCAGTGATTGCTTGCTTGCTCACCCACTCACCGACTGACTCAAAGCCACTCACTCGCTCACTCACCCAAACACTTACTTATCCACCCACCCATTGATTCTTTCATATATATCCATACACATCAAAATAGTATTTTTTTCTCCTTCATTCATAACCTGGAACTCAGAAGCTCTAAAGATTGAGAGGGAGGTTTTTTGATAATATGAAGAGTATTTTCTTTTACCTGTTTCAGATACAATGGACAAAACTCAAGTCACAGCCAATATGTTTGGTAAGAGACCTACTTTTAATGTGCCCTTTATTGAGTTTTGCTTTTGGCCCCCTTCCTCCCTGCCTGCACATGTGCACGTGCATGCACACACACACAAACACTCTCTGTCTCTCTCTCACACACACACCTCTTACATGCTACAATTTGAATTTACACATCTTGGGTCTCTTTCCTTCTTGCCTGTCATCTTTCTATTTCACTGTAATCTGCTGCTGAACTGATAATGGTCAGACCGTAAAGTTCACTAGCTGAGGGTACTTTACAGTACACCAGTACTCCTCAGGCCTGCTGATCGTGTCCACAAATGTGGAGGTGGATTGTCTCGTGTTGAATGTCCAAAGTCTAAAGAGCTTGCCTTATAGACATTGCCCTACTACAGTGGGGTTGGGCTTGCAGTAGACCAGCAACTACTTGCTGGTGTTCTGACTTTGATTATAGACCAGGGCTGGGTTGCATGAGTGTCTGCACCTGCCCTTCCAGTCATATAAGTGGTCATAAGGCCTACTCACCCTGTGTATTTTATGTACACCTTTACAAATGGAGAGGATTTACTAACACCATGCAGCCCAACCCTGTAACCCTATACTGATTATTTGCAACCACAGCTCAGCAACCAGTAACATGGAATGGGTATTAAAAATAGAAGCAGACAGAGAACAGAAACATTCCTGATCTTGATATCATGTGCATGTCAGTGGTTATATGTGGAGGACAGAAACACTGCACAAATGTGTGTGCATTTGATTGCATGTGTCCAAGCAAATGTGTGTACATTTAGGTGAACAAAATCACTTTGGGTTAGCTTTGCCTAATTGGTTGTCAGGAAATGAAACTCCCTTGATTAAGTTAAAGTTATAAATAAATTTTCGCCCAAAGCAGTGCAATAACTGTCTGAACTTTGCTGTGGAGGTTTCATATATACATACATTTTAAAATGAAATATCTGTGGAAGTTTTATCCAAAATTTGGATAAAATGCAAAAGGTTGAAGTTATTAGCAGCAGAACAGCTGACCCCCTTTATGTTTATAAGAGAAGCCATGGACTGCAGTACTTAACTGCTGTGCTATCACAGTATCAGAGCTTACCAGAATTAGCTGTATATTGTTTTCCTATAACTATAACATGACACATAATAAGTTGAAGTGCCAGTGATTTTTTATTGAAACATCCAGGTAGCATAATAAGGCAGATTTCTGATGAAAGCTTCTTGCTCCCCCCCCCCCCAAAAAAAAGAAAATAGAGAGAGCCTTACAAAACACAGAAAAAGGTTATTTTCATTTTGACTTGTTTGAAGTTATATTAAAATTTGTTTTTTGTATGGTGTGTGTGTGTGTGTGTATGTTAACCTATGGCTTGAAAGTCTCCATAGTTAATTTTATTTAAGATAGTAACAGAGACAATTTTTATCTCCTTTCTATACACTAAACAGAGATTTGGACAAAGTGGTATTATTTTGGGTAGATTTTTAGAATTTCCAGCAAATATGTAATATTTTGATTCCAGTACTTAGATGAGGTTGTGGTCACTATGGAGACCTGTGAGGTACCACGGTCACCAAACACATCTTCAAGTCGATCACCACTAAGGTAGGAGCTTCTAACTGAAGACCTGTTTGAGTTAAAGCTTTTGTTTTGTTAATGCATGTCAGAGAAGCTGGAAACAAATACAGAAGAAAACTCTAGCAGAGAGATGCTGGGAGAGAAAAATAGTGATATCTCATTGACTGTAATTTTGTCTAATGAAATGAAAGTTGGCAGCAGATTTATTAATAGCACAAAAAGAAAGGTTCAAAGGTTTTGTCAACATTTAATTTTTTCAGCTGTGGATATATAATCACTTTCATTGTCACGATTTGGGGTCTGGTGGGTCAAAGAGATTACACCTTGGATTCGAGGTGTGACCCATCCAGAGCCCTCCGGCCCTAATTAAGGTCCATTATCCCCTTGTTCAAGCTGCCATCTAGCCACTCACATCATCACCAGCCCAGTTTAGATTCTTGTTCACACTTCTGATCAGGGGTGCTGGCTCTAGAAGCAAGGGGCAAAGTGTTACTTATCCTGAGGCACAGCTGGGAAGGGACCTTAGCTCTAGAGCAGGTGTCAGGCTGGCCAGGTGTGGGTTAGTTGGACTGGGGGGGGGGGGAATTATGCATCAGGAGGAAGCTGCTGATGCATGGTATTGACCACCAGGGACTTTGATGTAGCCGAGACATGTAAACTGCCAGGAAGGGGTGAGAGTAGCTATGTCCACTCGAGGTGTCCACTTAGGGGCATGTTCTTGTAGTTGACACAGGGTGTGGCTTCTGCTGTCTCTGGCCTGACTGGTTGATGTATGTAACCGTCTTGATGACCATGTGTATGTGAATGCAAAAATGTATAAGCGAAAGTTTAGAATAAAAGGACTGGTTTAGATAGTCAAATCATCATCAGCCCAAATTTCCTGTGAGAGAGCATCTGTAGCCCAATCTCCTGTAAGAAGAACATCCTTTGCCAAGACTCCTGCGAGAGGTATCTTTGGCCAAAACGTTCTACTGGAGATCTGCTGTGGAGAGACGCATGTGTCTTGCGGTACAAGTCTGCTGAAGGCTGAAAGATTCAGCTGCAGAATTAAGGTGTCTCATGGTACTGGATGTGTGGGAAGTCTAGTATCAACGGCATATGTCTGGAGGAGACCAGTCGCATAGCGCAAGAAAATCTGCGAGGGTGTTGGACCCTTCCAGACTGATGTGTGACTTGCATGTGTTCCTCTGCTGTGGGAGACCTCTACACTGATCGGGCGAAGGGATAACTGCAGAACATAAAGGAGGGAAATTGAAGACCGCGGTCAGACAACCCTCTGAAGCAAGGGGGCAAAGATCCAGCCTTAAAAGGAGACTGCCTGTAACCAAACTCTAGAGGCAAGCTCAAAGGGCTCCTCCATTATAAGACCTGATTTTGGCTGTTTTTTCAAAGTCATATATTGGAGGTTTTACTGTATACAACAGAATCTTTGGGCTTATTATAATAAAAACTTGGCAAACCAAAGTCGTGTTTGTCTCAGTAGATGCAGACAAGCTGTGGAAGTTCAGTAACAGACTTTATGATTAGTCCTTATAAGGTGGGAAATTTTGTGTGTGCCTTTTCTTGTTGCAGCTCAGGAGGGAAGTACGGCTTTATAGACAAGGTGATGGATGGTATCTATGTGCATGTTAACTCTGTATCAGTCAAGATGGTGTCCCGCACTTTCAGTGCTTCTTTACAGGTACATGTACACATTATTTTTAGCAAGAGTGTGGTTTTGTGTGTATCCTTTCAGTTTAGAGAGTTTGTCCTTTTTTGTGTATTTGCACATGCATGTTTGCAGACATGCATAACAATTATTAAGAAGATTTTAAATCTAATGCAACTCCAATTCCACAGGTTTGTTTGTTAACACCTGTGATCGCTTCTTCCAGCTGTCTCGAGTGAAGGTGCATAGCACCACTCCTGCCTGGGGTGCCACTAATGATTTACGCAGCACACGCATCCGGGATGGTGGTCGAGGGGAGATCTTGTTGTTCAAAGAAATTGAGTGGCAGACAACACGAATAGAAGCCACAGCTGATGAAAGTCTACCTCAGGAGCTGCTGACGCCACTAAGACTCATCGCCAACCAGGCAAAAATTCGGATAGTTGTCAAAAAGCGTCTAAGTGGTAAGTGCTGCTTGCCAGTCAGCGCATAGAAACCACAGCTTATTCATAAATAAAGCACTTTCAAGAGTCCAGTCAACAATTCCATAGGTATGGAATTTCAAGAGTATATGCCCTTAGTTACACTACTGAGTACTTCTGCATCGGTAACACAGGCATGCATTTATGCAGATTATACAGCATTGGATTAACTTTTATGACGTTTATTTTCTGCCGAAAGCCAAATTTAAACTCATAAATTATGAAAAAGATAAATATCGACACTGAAGGTATCGGCACCAAGGCTGCCTCTTTTCACCATCTGCTTTAAACACCTGTTGATAAAAAATGAATTCTTTGCAGTTACCGTATTAGATAAATTTGCCTTTTATATGTTTCCTGCACATACAGAAGGAAAAGTCTTGAGCTGCTTTTGTTTGGATGCATATATTGGGCAAGTGTTCCCTTTTTTGTTACTAAACAATTTTGGAGCCACCAGAATTTGTTTTCTTTTCTTTAACTGCCAGATTGCAGCATCATGGCATCACGAGTGATATTACTGTTGGATGATCTGCTGTGGGTGCTAACCATTACACAGCTAAAGGCAGCCATCTTGTATGCTAACTCCCTCAAGGAGGTCATAGAACGTTCTTCACAGCAGAGCAAGATGCTGGCAGCAGAAAAACTCAAGGTGACCTTGGTGTTAACTTTGAACTCATCTGAGTTTGAGCAATAGTTAGAGTGAGGGCGTTCCTGTCAGGTCCGTTAGTGTTAATTTCCTGTAAAATCCTTTGGTATAGAACTAGTTTCCTACATTGTTTCTTATCTCCTGTATATTTTCTCTTCATTGGAAGACTGTATTCAGAATGTGCCTGTGTGCATAGCTTTGTTTCTTTGATTTTATCTTTAGTGTGCATGAAATCTGACACGGTTAATAGTTTATAGCATATGAACAGCATATTTCAGTGCAGACATGTAGTAGAAATGGCAATGCTCTTCTGTGCATTAGACATACATCATGTAAGGGATCTTTAGTTAAAACGTTATGCCAGCTTCAGAAATGGATGGCAGAGGAATTAGTTGTCTAGAAATTGTCACCTGAAGTCAAGGTCAAAAGCGAGTCAATGTTTATCAAGTTAGGATCTGCTCTCATTCTTTCTTTCTCATGGTCTGTCATCTTTCCCCCTTCGGCCCTCTCTCTCTCTCTCTCTCTCTGTTGTCTTGCCTCTCTACAAATGGTGTCATCTTCAGAACAATCAGCTGAAATGTTGACCAAGTTAGTTCTGACTTTGGAAACCTGGATAGAGGGCCATGATTATATTCTTTTATACATTTGTTGAAGTCACTTTATTGTCCTCATTTTGTGTCTTCTGGTGTAAAATTACTTATTTTTGCTTTTCTTTTACTAGCAAATTTTGCCCTGCCTTCATGTCCTGCAGTCTGTCTCACTGCACTTCTGTTAATGATTGTGTTGGTAGCATAACTATCTGTATCATAGCAACATCGTCGCTGTGGACATCATCATCAAATGTATTAGATTATCATCACCATAACGAGCACCATAACTTTGTACACAGAGGCAGGGCATTATGGGTGGCAGTACAGCACATCAGCCACAGTCACAACGCAGTCAGTCAGCTAACACTGGCTCTAATGCAGACAAAATCTTTGCCCGCTTTGATGTAGCAACCACTTCCTACCATCTTGTGAGCAGCAGATTTGACCTTCATTTGTGTGATGACACGACAACCACTTCAGGTGAGTAAAGCAGGTTTCTCTCAGACACCTCCATGCATGCAAAGATATACACGGTATACTTGGTGACAAGAATAGGAGGCTTAGGGAAATGACCAAAAAATAAACCCAATAAAAAACTGAGTTAAGTTCTTTGGACAAACTGGAGATACATTTTCAAATACCTTCTGTTAACTTTGTGTGCTGCATTCATAGATTTGAAACATGGGAACTATACATACCGGCTGGTGCACTATGTCCATGAGATTTTGTAAAGTAACCAATGATGATAGCGGTATTACGTGGACACATATACAAGCATGGATAAAGCTGTGTTCAGATGTCAAAAATTGCTAATTTCACATCCTGCAAAACTTGGTGTTGTGGAGAAGAATGTTGCTTGCTACAGATGCCAAGCGCCATTGGGATGTGGCTGGGGGCTCCATGCAGATCACCTTCTACCGTCTCTCCTTTGACTTTTACCCCTTTCACCCAGCAGGTGAGTGATTACACAAGCATTAGTTTACTGTGTGGCATCTTCCAGGCACCAGTGTTTGCTTAGCTTTCTGCATAGAATATTTTCAAGGGACCCGCAGCATGCCATAAAGTGTCGTCCACAGCAGACGTTTGTTTTCATGGTTTACTTCCAGTCTTCTTCTCTGAGCACTTCTGATGACTGATGAAAGTCACAGCTAATGTAGAAAAGAGTAATTGTAAATTTAAAAAAAGAAAATGTTAGAAGGAAAATATTAAGATAATTATATGAATATTCAGGATAATTTACTAATGTAACATTACTACTAGGGTAGTAAATTAATAAAGAGATAAACTTGGTAAAGTTATAGTTGAATGCTTAGTAACACAAATCCATGTGTGTGTGTGTGTGTGTGTGTATGTGTGTGTGTGCACATCCGTGCATCAGTTTGGTAATATAAAGTACTGCAAGTGTAATGAGCATGCAGATGCGTACAGTCATGCATATGCACACTCACACATGCAATCATTTGCATGCACATACTGACACACACATGCATGCATGCACGTGTTAGTACATGAACTGAACACACTTTTTCTTTGAAAGACTAGAACACTATAAACTGGGTAATGAGTTAAACTTCAAAACTTAGAGAATGAGACCAGCAGTTAACCAGAAAAACAAACAGGTCATCTGCTGTGGATGGGACATAACAGTAAGGCCACTGGGTAAGCCATGGATTTCTTGAAAGATAGACTGTAGCTTTCTGTCCACATATCTCAGTGTAATCTTGTAATGGCTGGCTTTTTGTATGAAATTTGTCAGAACCACAGCACTAAAACCATGAACTATATGACTGAGCCAGCATTACTATGTCTTCTGTCTTCATGTATAGTAGGTTAATGTATATTTTACATCTTCAGACTACCGTGGTGGTCTAGTGGTTAAAGTGAGGTGTCCACTTCCTAGGCAGGAGGTTAGTGGTTTGTACCCTGGGCGAGTCTTACCTAAGACTTAAAAATATGCAATTTAGTAGCTGCCCTGCCAGATGCCTGGCACTGTAGGGAACAGTACTAGGACTGGTTGGCCCGGTGTCATTATGATGTGAATGGGTAGGACTGAAGCCTGTTTTAGTATGGCAGCACGTTCATCTGTCCTAGCAACACCATTCTGATGTGCACCTAGTTTGTGAAGGGGCATTAAGCAGCAGCAGCAAAAACTACAACAAACCCACAAAACCCCCCAGAAACGTCTTCAGCATCTCCATGTCTCATGTCTCTTTCAGAGCTATACCGTTAACAGCATATTGATCAATCTAGCTGAAGATTGCCTGTCTAGTGCGTTTAGCGATGGGTCTAGCGGTCATTGCTTGTAATGCCTGTACTCCAAAGCATCCATGGGTTCATTTTCTAATTGCTTAATAAATACGTGAACTAGGATCAATATATTTAATGATATACATATGCATGAATAACATCACCACATTGACACATTCACATACATTTTTAATATCAAGAATTAAGCTGTTTATGTATGTATATGTAAGTATGCATGAATTAAACATCACATGGTACATACAAGCATGTCTTTAGGTCAAGAATAAATGTATTTATTTGCCTCCGGCTGTGGGTGTGCTTGTTTGTTAGTGTAGCCCTATGTGGCATTGTGTTTGCAGATGAAGAGTTGATCATGTCACGTGGTGAGTCTGATGTCATGTATTCTGCACTTTGCAGTAACCCCACCTGAGCTCCTGTTCTGCCCCATTAAATCAAAACCAGATACACTGTTCATAAGTATATATATATATATGTCTGGAAATATTCTACCTAAATTTCTAGGTCATTGCTTTACACATGTGGATTTACAGGCAAATTAACAATCCACCTGCATTTCTGGCTCAATACTTTATATGTTTATAGATCACAGGCAGAACACTTTGGAGGCTAGGGGCGCCCTCCAGCGACCTTTTCTTTCCTAAGTGCAGCGCCCAGGGACGTTCCCCAACTACCCACTTTTCGGGAATTCCCGGTTCTGCCATTTTACTAGATAAAGGGAGCAAATTATTCATAACTTGTAGCTCAGGCATTCGCTTTTTGAGGTTGTTTCCCTTCGACCATGTATTGAGGCTGGAAAACGTAAACAGGGGTTTTCCGCACATACCCTAAGCTGACCAAAATCTGCTGGATTTTAGCTTTTTTAATTAAAGATTAAGGTAAGAAAAGATTTTATTCAGCATTTGTCTACATTTAAAAATCAGTTTGATTCTTGTCTGTAATGCCTATGGTTATTTCTAGGGATTTTTACACATGGGGCTAAAATGTATGCCTCAAACTGCCACTAACAATTCAAAATGGCTGGCAGACATCATATATTTATTTATCAGTATGTCACACGTGTGGATTACAGATTAATAATCCTTTGAACAAGACGTCGCTCAGTCTTAGACCTACTAAACCCTACAAATGAATTATGTTCATTTAAAAATCTGAATGCAGAACCTTTATTCCTTGTGTCTTGTTCTTCAATGGTACATGTATATGGAATTCTTCTCCATTTCCTTAAACTCGGTATGTGTACAGGATTCAGTGAACCAGACTGGTCATTTCTCGTGATGAGAGCATGAGCATCTCGGTGTTGGGGGCAATAATTTCAGTCTTGCACACCTTGATTTCTGCATTGATTTCTGCTCCTTGTCTGTGCTGAGCTGAGGGTTATGGTCGGTTTGATGTTGGTTTGATGTCTGTGGGTGACCACCCAGTAGGCTGAACAACACCATTCTAGGTGTTTGTGTTATTCTGATGCTGAGGTTAATCAGTAGTGAGTAGTCATCACAAAGGCTGTGGGAAGGCACAATTGGTGGGAGGTGTTTATATATATGTATATCACTGGCTTTGTGCAGCAGCACCAACAATTAGCACAACACATCTGACAAACTTGCTGATTAGGCGGATACTCAGAAGGCTGGTGCTTTTTGAAAATTTATGATTCTGTGGAAATAAAGTCAGGAAGCAGCTTTATGAGTGTGTTGAGATGGTTTGGGACCCTGAGTTAGGCCTAAGCCAGGAAGTTCAGGACAGTTCTATGGGATGCCACTACCCTACTTTCAGATTTTGCCAGATGTAGCTTTGATTTGAGATTTGTAATCTTTCATAGACATTAGCCATGCTACATCAGAGTTCCCTCTTAATTGAATTTGGTATTTGGTGATGGGTACACCGTCCTTTCAACACTGGTCTGAAAACCACAGTGGCAGCTTTTCACATTTGGTAAAAAGCTTTGATTAAATTAGGCCAGGAAGTGGTGGTTTCCTTGGAAATTTCATCATTCTCGTGTACTTGACCAAAACAGTATACAAGTCATGGTTGAAACATTCTTGTACAGATTTTGTTGTTGCTAGCATTTTACTGGAATTGATACTTATTAATTTCTGTCAGAGCAACAAAAGCCCTGGTCATCTCAAGGGTGAGCAATCTCCATCCAGTGTGTGTGTGAGAGAGAGAGAGAGAGAGAGAGCACATAGCTGCTTATCTGTGGTTCTTTGCATGTGCATGGATGCTAATGCACAAGATTTTGCATGTTTCTTTATGGGTAAATGTCACCTATTTTGAAGTACACTGCACTAAACTCCTGATGCACTGTACACTCATTTCTTCTAAGTGTTGTTTTGTGATAAATGTTGCTATAAAAAATGCAGCATCTCAGCTCTCTTTGACAAGCTTGAACCATATGGCCTTAGCAACAGGGGGATAGTCCATAGTATATTTACTTTTCTGAATCCATTATCTTGTTTGAGTCCATGACAATATGTATTTTGGTCCACATTACACACTACACATATTACGTGTATATACAAAATCTTTTGTATGATTTAAAATTTTAGTGCATGTATACATGTGTAACATTTTGCTTAGTAAGGCAGTCTTGTGCTTTGTTGCTGCAACAAAATGAAATGTTAATTTCTAGTTTTAATACAAACAGTGGCTTACAAAGTTTCTAAGATTTTATATCAGAACTTTCAATCATTCAAGTGTGTGTGTGTGTGTGTGTGTGCACTTGTGCATGCATGGGTGTGTGTAGACATGTGCACAAACATGCATGTGTGAGTTAATAAACCGTGTTTGACATTATCTTTTGTGTCCCTTTCATGTGTGCCAGGCGGAGAGCGTAAAAGCTGGTTTCGGTACTCAGACAACATAGGCACACGCAACAACTGGGTGCAGAAATTATTCACATCATTTCGAGAGGATGCTGTTAAGCTTAGGAAGGTCTGTGGTTCACCTGCGCCATCACCCTCCACGTCAAGCAGCAAGGTGAATATGACAGTGTGTTGCTGGGGCCAGGTGCAGTGTGTGAATGTGACAGTATCATGCTGAAGCTGGATGTTGCCTTTAGGTGTGAACATGACAGTGGGTTTTTTTTAAGGCTGGGTGCAGGCTGTAAATGTGACAGTGTCTTGAGGCTGGGTGTGAAAGAGTTGGTTTTGGGCTGAGTTAGATGCAACATGAATGTAAATGCACTGATGTAGAAGACAAACAATGATTGGTATGTTTGTGCTGTAGCCAGTCAGATTAAGTCACACAAAAAGCATGCAATTTAGTCTTACTTAACTGATAATAGGGCAAAAACTGAAACTGCTATGTGGGCAGCTTCTTGTCCTGATTACTCACAGAAATATACAGTAGTCCAAGCATCTACTTTAGGTGTTGAGCATGCATTGTGTGTATTTGACAGCAAGCACTTTCTACCTGGCAACAGCAGCTTAAAATTAAATTACTCTAATGACCACTTTAAAATAGTCATGAAAAACAGTGAGGAGTAACAAAATTACTTCAGGATGAGATTTTACTGTTCTGGGAGTGATTATACTATTTTTGAGCAACAAATCTAGAATGTTCAGTTGTGGGATCTTGTATGATAAGAGAAAAAGATCCTACATCCAGCAGTGAAAATTGACGTTACTTGCATTTTAACTTTGATAGTTTGATTACATGCACTTTTATTTCTCTTCATCTTTTGGATTTTATCATGGTTTTATGTAAACTTTACTTTTATGAACTTGTACACATCTTTGAATCCACCCTGGTACTTGTCTTATAATCCTTTTGTGTCTGCTTTATGAAAAAGAACAAAGATTCTATAGTCTGTCATATTCAGGTCCCTTTCTTTGTTTGAGTGGATTATACACTCTAAAGCCATCTCCTGTACTGTTGTCTCACCATTTCTTTTGTTCTGGTTACTGCAGCTTGTTAGTGCAGCAGCTGGCACCGTGACGGGGACCAGCAGCACTAACAGCACTCCCTCCCAATCTCCATCGCATAGTGCAGCTTCTGCTACACGGTCTCCACAAGCTTCCTCGGGCCATCAGGCTGCCAAGACTGGCTCCCCTAGTCACCATGCCAGCCAACCCCAGCAGAAATCCACCCGCCTGCTGGAAAGCTGCATGGTCATCAAGGTACTGAGTGATGCTTGTTTTATGCTTGTGTGTGTGTGAGAGAGAGAGAGAGTCTGGATGCATATATGTGTGCATGAGTGTGTGTGAATAAGAACTGAGCTACTGTTGAAAAAGGTAACACCATTATGTATGTAATATTACATTCTTTACAAATTTAGAGCTTGTGAGAGAGAGAGGGAGTGATGGCGAGAGAGCGAGAGCATGTGGTTGTGTGTATGTAAATGAGAATGAATATAGACAGGCACCTATACTTGGCGTTTTTGTGCCCTTGTGTGCATGCATGCATGCTTCTGTGTTTTTACAAATGAGCTGTTGGCAAGAGGGAAGAACATTGTGACAAAAACACTAAAGGCCATGCTTAATACTTAACAATTTTGATTGTCATATCCTTGTCATTACCACAAGGGTCATCACATAGCAGTAGAAAATGTTTGGCTGTCTTGTGAACATCTTCAGTTTCCTGTATCTGTATGTTTCTGGGTATGACAGTTTGAGTTTGCAAGTACTGACCACAGCCTGTTGAATGTGTATATTTATTCCCAGTCAACTGTGATGACAGGTAGAAGACCTGACAGTCTACATGGTGTCCACACCAGGCACCAAGCGCACGGGTCACCAGAAGCTCCTGGCTTCAGACAAAAAGCAGCTACATCTGCCAGCTGACATGTCTTTACTTCATATGGAGTACACTGACTATTACTTCCCTGAAGGCGTGGATTATCCAGGTATAAGTCGAGTCACATCTATTGCAGCTAGTGGGAAATTTGTGTGCCCCTGCTGAGGATAACACATGAAGTTATAGGCAGGTCCTCTCTCCCTGATCTCCGTCCCTCTCTTGTCTCTCGCCTGTGGATTATCCAGGTATAAGTCGAGTCACATCTATTGCAGCTAATGGAAAATTTGTGTGCCCCTGCTGAGGATAACACTTGAAGTTATAGGCAGGTGATCTCTCCCTGGTCTCCGTCCCTCAGTTGTCTCTTGCCCTCTCCCATACATGGACCCATGTATGTAAACACACAAACATTCACACATCATACACGTGCCATTTATTGTAGAGTGACCACAACTGCATCTAAGAAATATTGTCCTGCCACCAGTTGTAAAGACCAGCAATGGTTATTGGAATGAAGGTTCCTTTAATTTTTTAGTTGTATTTCACAGACCTGTAGCGATGGTTTTTGATCAGCTTATTCTTGTCCATAGTGGAAATCAGGTAGTAGAAGCCAATAGGCAGTAGGTCTGGAGGGGTTTGATAATGCTGCAGAAGGTCACGAGGGTTCAGTTATAATGCAATAAGGGATAAATCACAGATGAATGGCAAGACAAAAAGAACTTTGAGCAGCACATGCAGTCTTCGTGCAAGTTTCTTCTCCATGATGGTCATGTGTTCTTTCCAAATTTTTACAGAAATGAACATTACTTTCCATTGTGAAGATTTTTGAACATCAAATTTTAGCAGTCTGCTAAAAATGTTTTTCTTGTCACAGTACTGCACCATGACCCAGAGTGCTAAATTCTCAAGTTACCGATCCCTAACTGCACCTTACAAACAAAAATCGCAACAGTGTAATCCTGGTAAGGCCCCTCTGCCTATGCACACCACCAGTGCGTGACCCATGCGCACTGGTTGCTGACAACACTAGCTGACAGGTCAGACCGAGGGAGTGGTGGGGGGGACTTCAGCTTTGTACCACAGTGCTCTCCAACCAGGTTACTCTGTCGTGTCCAAAGGTATGCTTTCGTGCACTTTTCATCCGGTGCACCAGAAGTGACTTTACTTGGGCTGGCAGACTCGTGTCTTCCAGTAATGAGCCTGTCCTGTCAGGTCATATGTGAGTTTTGTGCTCTGTTACACAGGCATGGAGTGCAGTTCAGGGTTTCTATGGATGACTGGGCCTTCCGCACCGAGAATGTTGCTTATGCAGTTGGCATGCACAGTGGGCTTTTCCGTAGTCTTGCCCAGCTAGGGATCCCTAGCTAGGGATGTCATTGTGAACCTCGGCTGTTCAATAAGTGGTTCAATAAGGGCTTGATCAGTACACTGGTTTGCACCTGGGCTGTATATAAACAGTGTTAGCTCAGTTTGTTCACACTGACCTACACTCTCATTTGTTGCATGGTAACATTTTCTTAAATTGTTTTATGCCAGAAGCAGTTGACAGATCTTTTAGGGCTACAGGTATTTTCTTGGTGAATTCTTCAAATTTCTACAGGTTTAATGATTATTTGAAATGTCAAGTACCCTCACTTCTTCCCCAGACACAAGTGTTTCATGGTGATTCAATTGGCTACTTGAATATGATAAAATATTGCAACCTGAGGTTCACATCTGTTTCAGAGTCATAAAGGCCTTGTAGAATTGGAAGAAAACATTACACTTACTGTTAAAAGTGTACACTGTATCTGTACAAAATTTTACAATGTTTGTGTTTGTAACGTTTTGTGGGGTGTGCTGGAATTCTAGGGAAGAAATACGAAATGCGTACGCCTAGTGCAGACCCTCACCTTTTCAATCAAAAGGTACACGACCAGATAACTTAACACATTTATTGAACTATGAACGTTAGAAATGAAAGCTGAGGAAAGAAAGGTGCAGTTGAACAAATATGTAACAGTGCGTGTGTATGTGGGTGATAGCAACGGTTTGTGACACGAAACAATTGTCTGAACAAAGTGTGATGCAACTAGCATACAATTAAATTCATATGAAATAGCGTGATAACGCAAAAGACTACTTGCGGGGAAATGAATTAATCCAAAACCGGAACAGAACAGTTAATCCAAAAATCGTTCTCATCAGGTAATGGCCCGCAGAAGTAGTCCGAACAAGATGGGATGGTTGACACGTAAGATGCAGTTCCTAGAAGTGCAAATGTTCTGACTGACGAGCGTAGATCCGAGAAAAGTCTGTAGCAGGGTCAAAGGTGATCTGTGAGTCCAGTCGTACCGTGCCAGAAGAACTCAGGAGATGGAGCTTGTCCAAAGGTGTCAGGAACACTGGTTACGAACCATGTATCGTACTGCTAGTCCGTTAGACCTTGAGATGTCCTTGCTTAACTGTCACAAGGTAACACTTGATGCCTCATAGATTTTAGATCTATGAAGAAAGTTCACTTCCACAAGTGACGGGGTCCGTTTGACTGTCCACTCCCAGCCTACTATTAGACTGTTTACATGAGACACAGGTTCACGGTCATGAATACTGGTAACTCGTCCGTTAAACCTTACACCACTGAAGATTTAACATTATCTTACAATTCTTCATAAGACAGAGAAAAGTTGACACATACTCGCTGCAGAAGCATAAAGTGCTTCTCCCGGCTAGTAATGAATCACTACAATAGCTTGCTATGTAGCTACACGGATGCAGCCTTCATAGTAGAACTTATAGCGTACGGCTAACCGTTGATGATGGATTCGCGACGAGACAACTATTTCGTTTCTCGGCACTTTCTTTCCACAACGCTATTTTTCTGAATGAGTTAAGTCTATAGGTGAGGTCTAATTCCTTCCAGTGACCGCTGAACAATGATCCTACATTAACAGCGCGTCTTGTACTGTTGGAAAACCGTTAACAAGTCTCACAGACTAGTAACACGTCTGACTCTTCGGTATCTCCAGACCAAAACTGCCAAAATCTGTTTAACCTCCCCCGATGTTTCTCCCGTTCCCCTGGACGACCAAATTAACATTTGCCCATTGGTTTCCGAAGACTGAGTCATACGCGATTTTGTTAAAGAACAAATGACGTCTTTCCTCTTATTACTACGCAACCCCATGCGTCACTAACATGTCAACAATTCTATGAATGAAAGGATGCAATACTATGTAAAGAAATGATACAGTGCTTAGAACAGTCGCGCTGAAAGAAAACCTTGCGTAACGCAACAGTCCCTCATTTGACAGTGTCACTGTTGATGATTGATATATCTATATATGACTAAACTGATGGCTCATTGATGTTTCAGTGCCCCACGCAAACCTCTACATCCTGGTCAACCCAGTGAGAGTGACACTAGACTTTCTGACTCTTCTCTGGTCACAGTACTTCTTATTCAACCTGCTTCACAATGTGGTCAGTTTGTTTGAAATGCCTCCAGACATTTACTTCCTGACACTTTATGACACTTAGAACTACCTGTTTTTGCCTTAACCATCTTGATGGTCTAATAGTTAAGGCCTCAGCTTCCAAGGTGGGAGGTTGGTAGTTTGCACTCCGGTCGAGTCATACCTAAGACTTAAAAATTGGCAGTCTAGTAGCTGCCCTGCCAGACGCCTAGCACTACAGGGAACAGTACTAGGACTGGTTCCCCTGGTGTCAGTATAATGTTACTGAAGCCTGGGTTGCGACAGCAGTCCCTGCACGGCAGCAGATTCTAGTTCAAATCTGACAAGTTAATAAAAGAGCTAGACGCTGCTGCCGGTTCCTGGTTGAAATGATTGCAGCATACTGGTGGGCTGAAAAATAAAAAAAAATATTGTGTTGTCATGCTTGACAGAAACTACTAATGATTTGTAGTCAGTATTACTGTGCTGTTTGCTGTTCCTTTTGTCCATACTGTTTAAGTCAGTATGATGTCTGATTTGCAGGAGTTTGATTTAGGAGAGCGAGGTCCACAAGAACATATTGATATTAAGTTGGAAGCACTGATGCCACGGGTGAGTAGTGTGAGCAGTGATCAGTACCTTAAGCAGGTAGCAGTGACCACTTTACCGACATATATTTTGGTTATCACTCCAACAGGAAGTACTTGAAATGCTCAACATAACCGTATGCAGACGCATGCGACCAAGGGAGCTTACCATATCCAAACACGTAGCGAAGAGAGGGTCGAAAGAAAGGAACTTGGCAGATCCTCTATAAAAGATCTGCCATCCCTTTCTTTATAACGACGTTTGTCTTCACATGGCTAACCCTCGGTACGCAACCTGTGCATACAGAGAATCCATATTAAATGTAGTCAGCCCGCTCACTAAACGAGTGTTGACAACTAGGATCCAAAGACGAACACAGCATAGGACAATTACATGAAATCCTCAAAGTGCAAATTATAATTAGAATGCATCAAGCGTGGAAAGAGTTTTTTCTTGTCTTTTTGATTCAGAGCTGACAAAAAGGTTACAGGTAATTACTATGTGATAATGTGATAACTAAACCATAGTTATTACAATCATTATTTTGTGCAGGTGATTGTGCCCAGCGAAGAGAAAGTGGAGGGACAGCCAGACCGGCCAGATGCTGTGCAAATGCAGATCTCGAAACTGACTTGCTCCAACTGCCGTGTTGATGACAAACTAGGTCGTAGTGACCTGCAGCGAGCTTTGGACCGTTACTATGGCAGCCAGCTGTTCCACACATCAGAATTTCCTAACGATGCGACTCGTTATCGACTTTCGCTGTGGGTGCTGGAGGAGCATGCAGCATCGAAAGACAACCCATACTTGGACAAGGCCATCAAGGCTCTCCTTGCCGTCGACCCTACTCGCTTGCAGCCTGACTCCACTGCTGCACACGTGTTGACTTGCAGCAGTCTCAAAAAAGATGCAGCAGATGATGTGTGGGGTCTACACCTTGAGCAGGTATTGAGGAGAGTGTGTGTGAAATGGCATTTAAGTGGGACCGTTTCCAGGCATGTGGGCCATAGTTTGTTCTGCCAGACCAGATGAAGATCCATGCATGCTTATGTAGTCAGTAGAATCTGTGCTCGTGCTTCCCCATTTTGGAAGCCAGTCTTAAATGCCTCATCCCAGCTGCTTCTGGCTTGCCCTCAAGTATCACATTCCTGATACAGTTTGCAGATCCTCACAGAAGTTCACTGTGTGTGACAGAGCAAGAATTTCCTTGGGCTTGCTCTGTCGAAGCATTTTCCTCTGAAAACAGTGATGAAATTTAGAGAATCTGGTTTTCGGTGTCTAGTTTTTCCAATGTGAAGCTATCATGGATCCTGCCACTTAAAGGTAAATGCCATGTTGAAAGCATCTGTGTGGATTATATTTCTTTTTTTCCCTCTTTATGTACATTGCAGGTGTGGGTAGAATTCCTTGGGGTTCAGACATACAAGAACAGACCTGTGCCATGTGTGGAAGCATTTCCCCTCACCCTCTGGTTCACTGAAAACATATCCAGCAGTCCTTCCTATCCGGACTTTCACAGCAAGAGTTCAGAAAGACCAGAGCGCCAAGGGAGCAGGTCAAATTCACCAACACCACCACAGTGCCATGTGAGTCAGCAGGAGAATGCTGGACCGGAAAAGCGACCAAACCACCTGCCTCTAGGTCAAACGAAGATGAATGAAAGTCATGGGACGGAGAGTTTTGAAGACAGCCACTCTCTACAATCAGAGGAGAGGGAAGAGGCACAGCCCAAGACAGCCGTGCAAACAGTGTTTGTTCTGAGCCACTTTGGCAGCAAGATGCGCGTGCAGGTCAACCACTTTCAGTACCTCTTCCTGATGCGGCTGGCTGAATCATTTGCCAAATTCCAGGAAGACCTGAGTGCGCTCTGGGATGGCAGCTCTTATGCCTACATCACACATATCCCCATTACTTTTCCGCAAGGAGAGCTGGCCATTATATGTCCGTACCAAATGCACCAGCGTACTTTCTCTGATGATTTCAGTCCCAGCATCCCAAACCTGCCAGATGTGTTCAGTGTCACAAATGCTAATGGTTTGGGCAGCGGTGACTCACAACCTCTGCTTGAAACAGCACCCATTCCAGCTGGTAATGCTGAAGAGAATGGTGAGTGCAAGCTGCCATGAAATCTTTCTAACAGTAAGAAAAGGTGGTTATTTTTTTTTTTCACTCTTGAAGAATGAGGTCCTGTACTGTTTAATTAATTCCTCAGGTACTGTGGAAGAAAAACCTCAAAATTTGGGTTCCCCCAGCCACCCACCCACCCATTTGCTTTTATTTGCACTTGTGAAGACTTACAAATGAACACTCTTCGAAAATTCATATTGTCACAATACTGTACCATGACCCAAAGTGCTATATTCTCAATTAGCGATCCCTAAACGCATCCCTCCAAAAAAAACATACCTACCAATATAACCCTGGTAAGGCCCCTCCGCACATGCGCACACCACATGCCCCCCTGTGTGCACAGCTCACTGACCAGGTCACCATGACTTTGTCAAGCGCTGAGGTGCGGGCTGGTCGTGTTTTCACCTGGTGGTCCACACTTCTCCCTGCGTACACAGCATGGCTTTTGCCTTGGCAGTCCCCGCGTCTTCCTTCTCTGAGCTGCGTCAACCTTTCAAGGAAAGTGAGCTTTACTGTGTTCTTTCCTTGTTTCTTTGTACATAACACTGTTTCATTAGACAGTTTTTGACTTAGGGTCATATATTTCGTATTAGCCAGCTAGCCTACCAGTGGGGTATACACATCGCTGGGTTGATACCAGCATGTTTAACCTGTACTCACGCTTTGCATTGTTTGTTTTTTGCAGGACTGTGACTTAGTGCTTTCGTCACGCTTTACATTGTTATTGCAG
The DNA here is from genome assembly GCA_004794575.1 of Lanistes nyassanus. NCBI lineage: Eukaryota > Metazoa > Mollusca > Gastropoda > Architaenioglossa > Ampullariidae > Lanistes > Lanistes nyassanus. The sequence continues at coordinate 136,194 of SMGT01006397.1, forward strand.
GACCGTGACTGGGTGCTTTCATCACTCCCCACGGTCACTTCCGCCGATATTGCTTCTTTGCCACTGCACCCCGTGCCTTACACTACCATTGTCTTGATGCCATTTCTGGTTCTTGACACAGCGTCTTTGGCGTCAGTTTCACCAACTTCTGGGCTCTCCGCGCTCCTGCTGGTTACTGGTTCCATGTGGCATCCCTATGGTCTCGCGCTTCGGCCCCCCCCCCCCCCCCCCCCCCC